>APFE030011725.1:0-23744 GCA_000404065.3 Pinus taeda
ACAATGCTCCAAAGATTTCCTTTAGCTCTTGTACTAGCTTAGATACTAGTACGTAGGTGCTGACCTACAATCTTCTCTCCTCCAGGTACCACGTTTCATCAATTTTCATACAGGATACACTGAAGCACAACACATAATCTGAAAGGGCCACATTTCATCCAATTTTCATACTGGACCCAATAACCACATTCAAGCTCATAATCAAACAACCTTTTGAATCACCCAATCACTAGATCAATACATATACAATGAGAGTCATCAATCAGATCTAGTTCATCAGATCACATAAAGATATACTCAATCACTTCTCAGACGGTTGTCATAAGATCATAATACCAGAAACTAGACACCACTTCAACACCCAAAACACAGCAAGGATAAACATAGATTTCAAGAGAAGTAAGTAGCTTGCTCAACTGCTCGCCTGCTTACGTAAGCACCCTGCTCAACTGCTTGCCTGCTTACAGTACTCACCCTGCTCAACTGCTTGCCTGCTTATAGTACGCACCCTGCTCAACTGCTCGCCTGCTTATGTACGCACCCTGCTCAACTGCTAGTCTGCGTACCTCGCTCTGAGTCCATTGAACTGCCTGCGGTCCTCCGCACCTGAAACCCTTTTGTGCCTGCGTACGGGCGCACCTGCAACCCTTCTGTACCTGCGTACTGGCGCACCTGAGACCCTTTTGTGCCTGCGTACGGGCGCACCTGAAACGCTTCGTCCCAGCGTATGTCCGCACTTTTCTTTCATTGTACCTGCGTACCTCCGGGTATAGATAATTTCGAGACTTCAAGAACAACCCAGACAGTCAGATCTACAGATCTGAACATGCGTCGAAGATATCTCAATTCATCAGTAGATTCGCCTTATTTAGATCTAGACATCTCTCATAACCCATCACTAGAACTTCAGATCTAGCTTCTTAAGATATTCAACCCAAGAACATACTTAAGCCAGATGATCTCCTTTGCTTTATATAGGCAAGCTCTTCCTTAAATCATGGATCATGGGGCTCAATAATAATAATAAAATAAGACCATACCATGGGCCAAAACCATAATAACACAATACCGTTGGCTAAATACCATGAGAAACCCCACGTGTGGGCGCTTTACTGCCTTGAAGTGTGTGCACAGGGGTACGCACCCCATGAATGGGTGACCTGCAGGTATGTATGCACTTTATATAAGACATGCCTACATGTACGCACCTTTTGTACGGTGTGCCTGCGTACTCCTTATTTTCTTCAATATTTGAGAGCTGATCATCAATCTCTGCTACTGTCCTGTTGTACAATGATCCATCACCTGTATGGGTTGCCATCAAGGACAACACTTTAGCCATAATGCCAACAGTGGCTTCCCACGTTGATTTGGGAGGGTAGGTGGATCGATGATGGTTCTTATATGCACTTTATCACTTTCCAACTAATAACCTTTTGTCGTATATGATTTAAAAAAAAACATAAAATGTTTATTCACAAAAATAATTAATCACCTTTTAAAAGGTAATTAAGTGCTAATTAAAAATTAATCTATCATGGGTGCATTTGGACTAGCAACCCCTATTTTTCTAATTCACTAATTAATCATAATCTAATATAACTTAGGCCAAAGTTTGAGCATATTAGGCCATTTTTTATCCTATTCTACTATATCTTCTAATGTTCAACCAAGTTTAAATTGTTTGTTGAACTTATTTACTAATCTAATACAAAAATTTAAATGATTTTATCAAGGTTAAACAATTTGATCCAAATCAGAAGAAAATATTGTGGCATAAGAACAAGCTGCACATGAACCTTTATTTATTACAAGTGCAATTTATTTCATGAAGTGGCATTTAAACAAGCACACTTATACAATTTTATTTTATTTTTCTTTTGATGGGGTTTTATTTCTTCTTCTTCTTCTTTTTTTCATGCCCTCTTTTATAAAATAAAAATTAACTTATCAAAAATAAATCATGTTACAACATTGGCTCCAAGTAGGGACTACTTCCTCTTGCGGGTTGCAGAAAACTTGCAGATCCATGTGCCTTCTCCTCGGGCTAATGGGGTCTCTATTGAAACAAATACACACTCCATCTAAAATAAAACTCTCCGGTATAATAAAATGATGAATGAATGAAAACCTCTCAATATTGAATGTAGTGCTTCAAGTATTTCCCATTGACAGGCAATGAGGAATACTCTCCCTCCAAATACTGCAGAATGGAAGTGTTATTACCCTTGACATCAGCAATGCTAAAAGGTCCCAACCAAAGGTTGTCAAACTTGCCATGTTTTCCTTTGTCTTCTCTCCTAGCATCCCATCTTAGTACCAAATCACCTTCCCTGAGATCTCTTTCCCTAGCTTTCCTATGAAACAAGCTTTTCATTTACTCTGATATTTCTTAAGCTTGTAATGCACTTCATCTCTATCCTCATTTAATTCTATGATCTGATTTATTTTGAGAGAAGTCAACGGGCTCTTCATTTGACTCTTGCAAAAACTTCATATCATGAAAAGCTAAATGTGTGGGAAATATAGCTTCTTTTCCATAAAAAAGCTAAAAAGGGGATTTAACTGTTGATCTTTTGGGTGAAATCCGATTGGCCCAAAGTGCATAAATGAGATGATTGTCCCAACTCCTTTTATGATCCTCCAATATTTTCTTTATAACTTTAACCAAACTTTTATTTGAGGACTTTCCTAGTCCATTTCCTTGTGGATAGTATGGTGTAGAATGATGCAATAAGATCTGATATTTCTAACAAAACTCAATAATCTTAGTACCATTGAATGCTTGTGCATTGTCTATCACTATTTTCCTGGGGCATCCAAATCTAAACATTAACCTAATATATCCTTGTGAAAACAAGTTTGTTGTAGTGGTTCTTTTTATGATTGTCAATCGACTCAAGATACCTTGACAATTTAGTAAGGTGACAGTGACAACAATATATGGACAGCAAGGTAGTTGTGAACAATTCTTATGATTGCCTTAATAGTGATATTCTAATCTCTTATATAGTGAGAAGGTAATCGAAAACAAGTGACATATTGACATGGGACATGAACAACAGTATATGATTTGTGATCAGTAATAGAAGTGAGAAGACATATGCTTGTAGCCCTCCTTGGACCTAGTTTGAAATCACTAATTGCAGGTCATCAGGATGACCTGAGGCAACATTGTTTGTGCCTTTTTTTATAGCAGTTCCATATGGTTGTAGCATCAATTGTAGCCTAATACAATGATGACAATGATTGTGCAATGGTGATTATTTAATCATGAGCAATTACATGCAATGATAGCCATCAATTGTGTAGTGATTTGTAGTGACAATGATATATAGTGTGTATTGACAGTGATGTGCATAAGAACAATGATAGCTTGATATGTAACATTGTGGAGTGATCAGTTTGTGGGAATAGTGATTAGTGGCTACCAGGGTTTGACATATATTCTACGTCTTTCTTACAACTATTTCACATTGATTCAAAGTACAAGGGATCCAGTCTGAAAATTGTGAAATGTGGTCTTCTAGCTCGTTAGGGTGGCAAGGTGGTGCAAGGTAGGTGATTGGAGTCACCTTCACATTGTGGCCTAAGAACAATTCAAGGTAGCATGGTGGTGATAAGGCAAGTTGTGGCTTGCACAAGGCATTGTGGCGTCCATTCATTTGTGGCTGATAAACTAATAGGGCAGCGAAGCATCCTTTACGACAACAGTTGGTAAGAAAAGTGTTTGGGAACTCATCAGGTTGTGGTCTGACTACAAGGCGTTGGGGCATCCTTCTGGTTGCAACAGGATATTAGGGTGTAGTTGCGTCCTGCAGGCTGTAGCCTATGAATTAGGGGTTTGATGCCTCCCTCAATTATCTCTGAAATATTGTTGTAATCAATTTTCTTTTAACAGGGAGAAGACAATTACTAAAGAAACGTTCAGTGGTTTTTGACCGAGAGGGCGTTTTCCACCTAAAAATATTTGTGTCCTCTATTTTATTTTTCTGCATTGTTGTATGGTCTTGTCTACTATTGATTATTGTTTATGATCATCTAAAGAAGAACAATAATAATAACTAAAGATTAACTAATGCTCTGAAAAAATAAAATAAATAAAAATAAATAAATAACTAATAAAATAAAAATACTAATTGCTAAAAAATATTGATTCACCCCCCTCTAAATATTTCCAACAACTTGCAGTCTTTGGCTATGTGGCCAAGATTGTTACACTTATAACACCTTGTGTGACCAAGAAATGAAGAAAAATGGTTATGTTTTCTATTTTTCTTTTCATAATGTTTGCAATCAACAGCTTTATGTCCATATGCATAGCACAAGAAACAATAGCCATAGAAGAAATTTTTTGCCTGATGATTGATGGTCTTCTAGTAGGTAGAGGTCTCCTTTGATTGCTTAATTGAGGTATCTTATTTTTCCTATAGTTTGATGTTTCTTGGCCAAGTTTTATGACAATGGAAGTACGTGACATTATTCCTCATTTGAATTCTTGTAGGCTTCTTAACCTCATCTTTAGGAGCTATCGCATTTTATTCAATTCATTCTTTTAATTTTGGTTATGCTTCTTGCCTTCATTTGTTTCCTTGTTAATTACATTGCTTGGCCCTTCTCCTTCATGTCTTTTAACTTGGGTTGTGTCTTCTTTAATGGTTGATTTTTATGAGTTCTTCAAGGAGACATTTTCGTCTTCTAGCACTCATCATATGCATACAACAATCATCTCATCAACCATAAGCAAACATCACCATCTCATCAACATACCCAGGCATCACAAGCATAACAAAAACAACATGCCATGTCTTTGTTCTATCGTTATTACACCTTTGTTGTTTCTCTTCCCAAGTTGATCTTGTCCTTGTTGCTTTCTTGTTGCTTCTTTGCCTTGATCACAACCATACATGCTTGTTGTTGCTCCTTTTCATCTCATCTTTTGTTACTTCCTGCTCTGTAGGAATTTACAGGGTAAGTTCATCAGATAGAACACCAAAGGACACCACTCACAAACAGATCACAAATCAATACACTAGTATTCTTGACGTGGTTAAAACCCTAAAAGAGGGAAACAGTCCATGGCCTGAGTCAACGCGGCCACTTCAGGAAATTTATTAATAAAATAAATAAAATTTACATAAGCTTCTCTCATGAACAGTCACCCTACAAATGACCCTCCATGCTCTTTAAATAGAGATCATGGACCAATCGGGTGTTAAGCCACGGATCAAGTGTCAGTAATAGAGAGGAGAGAATGAACTGTCAGATCACTTCATGTCTAGAACATATCATGACCATTAGATTGTATGTTACAAAAGTACATAGTAAATAAACACACTTTACCTAACTCTACATTAGACCAAGTTATACTTAACTATTTCCTATGTGTCGGAATATCCTAACACCCCCCCTTAAGAAAAACTTGGGATAGGATTGAAGGATATACAAATATGACACAATAGGAGAAGGAAGGAGGCATTAGAGCTTATCCCCCCTTAGTGACAACTTTTGAACTCCAACCATAAATTGAAGTTTAGTAAACTTAGCCTCTGTGAGAGCCTTTATAAAGATGTCTGCAACTTGATCATCTGTTGAACAATATTTCACTTCAAGAACATGGTCATGAATCAGCTTTCTGATGAAGTGCATGTGTAGTTAAATGTGTTTTTTGCGCTGATGTCGGACTGGATCTTTGCATATTTGAATGGAACTTTGATTATCACACCAAAGTGTAGCCGGATGCTGCTGCTAAAAGCTAAACTCTGACAGGATCTGACGAAGCCACAGGGCTTCCTTACTAGCTTCTACGGCGTCACAATACTCTGCTTCTGCTGAAGAAAGAGAAATGGCACTGTGTTTCTTGCAATCCCATGTAACAGGTCCAGAACCAAGAGTGAAGACATAACCTGCAATAGACTTCTAATCATCAGGGTCACCAACCCAATCAGAATCAATGAAACCAACCAATAGAGGAGATGCTTTTGCATTGTAATGAATTCCAAACTGAACTGTACCTTGAACATAACGAAGTATTCTTTTAGTTGATTTCTAATGACTTTCATGTGGGTTTTTCATAAATCAAGCAATAAGGCCAACATCAAAGGAAAGGTCATGATGAGTATGGGTCAGATACAAAATTTTTCCTACAAGCTGACGATATAAGGTAGAATCTACTTCAGGGGAAGTACAAGCGACTGAAAGTTTGGCTCCAGACTGAAAGGGAGAAGGGGCTGGCTTACAATATTCCATGTGAAAGTGGCGTAGAAGATCACAGGCATACTTGGATTGGGAAAGGGAAATACCTTCCTTGGATTGCAAGACTTGAAGACCAAAAAAATAATGCAAGTGTCCTAAGTCTTTCATTTCAAACTGCTTTTTAAGGCTAGACTTCACATGGTTTATAGGGTTGGGATCACTTCTAGTTAGGATAAGATCATCAACATAAAGAACAATAATGACAAGAGACTTACCCACTTTCTTGGTGTAGACAATATTATCATAATGACACCTAGAAAAGACATTATCTAAAAGAAAGTTATCCATTTTGGCATACCAAACCCGAGGGGCTTGCTTGAGACCATAAAGGGATTTCTTAAGCTGACATAAAAGGTTGGAGTCTGTTTGTATAAATCCAGGAGGTTGTTCCATATAGATTTATTCATGCAAGTCCCCGTGCAAGAAGGCATATTTAACATCCATATGATGGACTTCCCATTTGAAAGAGGTGGCAAGGGAAAGAACAAGGCGGATAGAGCTCATTTTGGCAATAAGGGAGAAGCTTTCAATATAGTCAATGCCTTCAACTTGTGAAGAGCCCTTAGCAAAAAGATGAGCTTTATGTTCATTAAATTTTCCATCTGGTCCAAACTTAGTTCTGTAAACCCATCTACATCTAACAAGTTTTCTTCCCTTTGGAAGAGGAACAATATCCCATTTATCATTTGTTAATAATGAACGATATTCTTCATTCATAGTTGCATCCCAATCTGGATGGGCTGAAGCTTTTGTAGAGGTGTCAGGGTCATAATTCGTTGACGCTTGGACCAGTAAAGAAGAGGTTCTATTAAACTGAGAGCGTGTATGTCGCTGATATGTAGGATCACCTGCAAGAGAACCTAGTACATCCTTAGTAGCACAAGCCCATTTTGGAAGCTGAGGAACTGAAGGAGGATCTTGAGAAGGTGGGGGAGGATTGTCATCCCCACTGTCATCATCTAAAGAAAAAAAAATTTCAGTAGTAGAAGGAAGAGAGAGAGGTGACACATCGTCGAACTAAGCTAGTAGGCCGATATATTTTCAACAAACTTTACATCTCTTCTAATGATAAAATTTTTGGATTTAGGTGAAAGAAGTCTATATCCTTTGACATCTTCAGAATATCCAACAAACCTTAGTTCTAAGGCTTTATGTTTCTCATCTGGAATATGGACCCATGCTTCACTTCCAAAAACATGAAAGTGACTTACACCTGGGTTAATTGAGCTCCATGATTCTTCTGGAGTGATATTCTTTAAAACCTTAGTAGGAGTGTGATTTACTATGTAATTTTCACAGTTAATTGCTTCTGCCCAAAAATTAAGACTAAGTCCTTTAGATTGAAGCATACAATTAGCCATTTCCTTCAAGGTGTGATTCTTCCTTTCATCTACACCATTTTTTTGTGGAGTATATCGAACAATATGTTGCATTTGAATGCCATGCTCAATGAAAAATTTGATGAATTTGTTGTTGACATATTCCCCGCCATTATCAGATCTTAGCTTAAGAATTTTGATGTCCATATTGTTTCTCAACAAAGGCCTTAAAGGCTAAAAACATGTTAAATACTTAACTCTTAAAAATTAAGAAGTATACCCAACTGCGTCTGGAGAAATCATCAATGAAAGTTAAGAAATACTTGTAGCCAGAGAATGAAACAGCTATAAGTGGACCACATAAATCACTATGCACAAGCTGTAAAGGGGTTGAGGCGTGCCAAGAGGCACATTTTTCAAAACTATCTTTATGACATTTTCCAGGTAAACATTCGTAATAAACACCATCTTTGCAAGATACCATAGGAAGACATGTCACCATATTTTATTTACATAGATTTTGAAGGCAACGATAGTTTAAGTGATCAAATCGCTCATGCCAAAGTTTGCTCACTTCATCATTATGATCAACAAATACCGAGGGAAGAGTTGATGACCCAAATTTGTTAAACTTATACAACCTTGTAGAATCATCAGCAATTCCAGTAGCTAAAATCTGTCTAGTATCTCTGAGGTCCTTAATTACAACATCATGAGGTGAAAATTCAACAGTTTTACCTTCACCTGAATGAGTTATCTGATATATAGATAGAAGGTTGCAGGATAAGGTATGAACACATAATACATCATTAAATTGACCATTGTCTAGATGAATAGTTCCAGTCCCTTCAACACTAAGAGATCTATCATCACCAACATATATATTTTTGGTGTTACATTTATTTAAAGAAGAAAACATCGCTTTGTTTTTGGCCATGTGATAAATAGCTACAGAATCAATAAGCCACTAATAATAATGAGAAGAAGAAGATACATTTAGTGCATAACCAGACCGAGATGCTTGACAACCACATGCAAAAAGTGTTATTTCGAAAGATGAAGTTGAAGTTGAAGAGTGCTCCAAATGGATGTTATGCTTCTTCATTGTCTCTTCCAAGTCATCCATCTTCTTAAATCATTTGGATTCTAAGTGATCATATTGATTACAAAATTTGCAATGTCTATCAGCCTTCTTCCCTTTGTTTTTATTTACCTTATCATTTTGTTGAATTGTTTTTTCATTGTGAGATTGTAACTGCTTATGACCCTTAGTTGGTTTAGGACCATTCTTTTTAGGATGCTGCTTCTTAGGATTCTTTGAACTTGGTTGTTGTTGGGCGACTAAAGATTTCTTAGAAGAGTTTTCAAGATTAAGAAGACCAATATCTAAGATTTTTTCTTGTTCTCTTATTAAAGAATTACAAAAGGCATAAAAAGAGGCGGACTTGTAGGCTTGTCCTTGAGAAATAAAGGCTTCTCTAGTAGAATGGAAGGTGGAAACAAACACAAAGTAGGTTGGTCCTAACTTTGTAAGAATGGAATATATAAGGCTACCATCTTCTTTCTTTACCTTAACACCTTCCAAGAGAAGTCTAAGGGTCTTGAACTTGGACAAAAAAATATTCAATGGAAGAAAAGTAATTGGGGTCCAATGTAAGCATCTCATTTTCGAGTTTATAGGCTCTAGTTTCATTTTTAATTCCAAAAACTTTATTGAGTTGTTTCGTTATTTCATCAGGGGTATCAAGTTCTATGATATGGAATCTAAGGTCTGGAGAAATAGACATCCCTATCAACCCATGTGTTCTATTTTGCCTATTTTCCCATTTGGTTGCCTTATCTTCATCTTTAGGTTTAGATTCTTGGCATGAAGCGATTCTATAAAGATCTTTACTTCTAAATAAATCCACAATGTAGGATAACCACTGGAAGTAGTTGGTGCTTTTAAGAATAACTTGGCGTGGACTTTCCATTTTAACAGAAACTGAAGTTGTAGATGTTGAAACTAAGTGTTCTAATGGAAATATCTCGAAAAATTAGGTCGATTAAAAAAAACGGCTCTGAGAATGGCTTCCAGGTGAAGTTATGGCTTTTTGAAGAAAAGTTGTTGAAGATGCTGACGAAGTACGTGAATGTGCAGAAATGAATAATAATGTTATATTTAAAAAAAAAAAAAAATCTCCCCTTTCCACACTTAATCTAATTAGTCCACTTAAAAAAAAAATGTGTGACCCACTTTTATAAATAAGTGAAAGTCATTTTTACAATGGTACTTTGTGAGCTACCCACTAAATTGTAACTTAAATAAAAGATAAAGTGACTTTAGAATTATAAGTGACTCACTTTTTATAATGGGTAAGAACATTTTTACATAAAGTAACCTTAAAACATAAGTTACATGTGCTTTTTGAAAAAGTAACTCAACAAAAAGAAATACTTGAACTGAAGACCGTTATTCTCATAAAGTAACTTTGGACCAAGTGAGCTAGTTTAAAAAGTTAGTTTTTTTGGAAAAGATGAAGGTTTTATTTTTTTAGGTCACTGAAACTTTGGAGTGCGTGCTTACTTGAAAAAGTCATTTTTGCTTACAAAACAAAAAACCACACAACCCAACACGGACATGCAAAAAAAAAAACCTAACATTATGCCTTGAAGTTAGCTTTCACCAGAAACTAAATATTTTCGTCAATGTTTCTGATTTTCCGAGATCACACTAAGACGCAATGGAAAAGAGCATACACATGAGCAAAATCCTTCATTTATGTTTATGATTTTCCCAGATCACACCAAGTCATGGGGAAAAGAGCATACACATAAATGAAACTTATAGATCCGGTAATAAAAAACAGAGAGCGTAGCTAGGGCTACCAGAAACCTTTTAGAGTGAAACAAAAGGGGTTCCTCACTAGAACAGATGCTCCTAACACAATAGAGTAGTCCTATCGGCCCGAAAGCAGTCAGAAACAGTAGATCTAGGAAACGACAGTCGGATGTAGTTGTATTGGCTTCGGATTTGGATCACCAACGGATGCGGCCCTCAAATAGCTCTGGTACCATGTAGGAATTTACAGGGTAAGTTCCTCAGATAGAACACAAAAGAACACCACTCACAAACAGATCACAGATCAATACACCAGTATTTTTAACGTGGTTAAAACCCTCAAAGAGGGAAACAGTCCACGGCTTGACCCAACGTGGCCACTTCAAACAATTTATTAATAAAATAAAGAAAATTTACCTAAGCTTATCTCATGAACGGTCACCCTACAAATGACCCTTTGTTGTTCTTATGAGATGATAATGGTCAATTGATCATGCTAGAGCATCTAAGATATTCGTTTTGGGGGTTTTGGTTTTGGTTTTTATCGAGGACCAATACATAGACAAATTGTAAGAATGATCTATTAACTCTTTTAGATAGTACTAATAGATAATCAAAGGGTTGCTTTTTAACTTCACACAGTGATGTGAATTTATAAGGTGTGTAGAAAGAATTGTAAGGAGATATGATTAATTTAGATTTCAGACAAAAAGATAAATTAACATAAGTGGAAAACCCTTGTCCAATGTTCAAAAGTTAAGCAAACTATGCTTAAGATTACATAAGATGCTGACAATTTTATGATTTAGAGGGAGCCTCCCAGATAGACAATCCAATATCTTAGTCTCTTTATGATAATAACTTCAGAAAGGAATTTTAAAAATAATTGTAACACATTTATTCTCACCTGATATCTCTTTAAAATTTAAACACATGAAGAATAAACAAAATGAATGAAACACATGAAAAACTTACAGAAGAAAATGAAATTGTATGAGGCCAAATTCAAAATCCTTTGATTTATTATCAGTGATATAGAAACAAATTGTACATCAATGCTTTTACAAAATTGCTTATGAAAGGTACCACCATTGATAACTGGTAGAAGAGAGTTATTTATACAAGTTGAGTGTTAAGAAAATATCTTAAACAAATTTACAAAAATAGCTTAATACAAAATCAGGAAAAATGAACTAATAGTCGATCTGTCACTATTTTGTTGTTGAATTGTTGGTGATTGTTCCTCAAAACTCTGAATGTTGTTGACCTGTTGATCACTACTCCTTAGAACTATGAATGTTGTTGATCTGCAACTTCCTTTCCCTTAGGAGGCATTCTGTTGATTGGATTACAAAATGAAAGTGACAGAAATGGGAAGTATTTAGCTGAAACACAGTGATAACATAAAAACAGTGTAATTGAAAAACAATTTAGTGAACCTAGATGATGGCTTGCTTGGAACAAGACAAAAAATTGGTTTGAATGGTGAGCTTGTCGTTTTGACTGTAAGTTGCAAGTATCCAGTGATCAATTGAGTTACAGGAATGCACTGGGTAATGGTTTTTATGAAAGAACAGGGTTTATAAGGCATAAAATGGAGTGAGTATGTTAATCAATGGTTAAATTAGTATTAATTGTCCAATGAGATTGAGAAATGGATTGATGGAATATTCATTTACAGGTGTGGCGAACTAAATGGATAACGGGCAGATAGGCAAAAGATTGGTCCATGTAGGATGATGGGATAGAGGAAGTGACGGGGTGTTATCATAGACAATGGTGTGGGAGCAGCAGCGATGGAGGACGTCGAAAACCATGTTCGGGAGTGATTTCAGGCGGTAAATGGTTTGGGATTTTAAGTCCCGAATAACTAGGAGTGGAGGTTGGTAGTTTCGAAGGGCGGTTTCTAAAACTGTCGACTTCAGACCGCCTACCCTCTCGCCCGCTGATAAGGTTCGGACGAAAAGGGAGGGTTGAGGAACAATGTAGGTCGTCAAATCGGAGGGAGGTGCAAGGGATGAAAGGAAAATGGGGGGAGTTTAATTAAGTGAGGTAGAAGGTGATGGCGGGGTCAAAATAAATGTGATGGATGTGACATGGGTGTGGTCCGAAGGGAATCAATGGATAAAGTTGGCGAATAACATTGGGATCTAGAAAATTATGGTCAATTAAAACCATTGGTCACATGCACATCTATCCAATGTTTTAATCTTAGGATAAAAATCCTATCATGCTCCAATTTTTATTTCATTTCTCTACCTACCCTTAACTCTCATAACATTTTTTGCAATCTTAGTCACCTCAATGCATTTAGACTAGCAACTCAACATTTTCCTTTTAATGATTAATCTACTTCTATCCCTTATTGCTTCCATTGGCTCAGATTAAACTGTTGAGCCAATTTTATTTGCTACCTATTAACAAACAACTTAAATCTAATCCAATCATGATTAAACTTTACAATTGGATTGTATGAACTAGTGTGGCATTTAGACAATCTGCACATAACTTTATTTTCAAAAATAAAATTGACTAAGAGTAGTGGCATTTGGATGTGCAACACTTCCATAATTTATTATTTTTTCTTTTATTTTTAACCTAACATTTTATTTGATATGGACTTATTCATCAAACACTCCTAACATTTTGTATCTTTATTCTTTTTGTCCATATCCTAACTTTACATTTTCTTAAAATATATTTTGTTGCCAACTTACCAAAATCAAAAAATGCTACAACATCGGCTCCAACTGGGGACTGCTTTCTCCTGTAGAATACAAAGAACCTGCAAATCCATGTGCCTTCTCCTTGGGCTATGGAGTCTTAGTTGTAAAAAAATCACACTGACAGTTGAAAAAAGTAAAATAAATCGGACTTTTTACAATGGTAGTATTAAAATCTACTTCAACTTCTCAACACTGAATGTAATGCTTGAGAAATTTTCCATTAACAGGATATGTGGAATATTGACCCTCTAAATTTTGTAACACAAAAGTGTTGTTTCCTTTCACTTTAACAATAGCTAGAGGTCCAAACCATAGGTTGTCAAACTTTCCATGTTTTCCTTTGTCTTCTCTTCTGGAATCCCATCTTAGAACTAGATCACCCTCTTTGAAATCCCTTTCTCTTACTCTTCTGTCAAACAGGCTCTTCATCTTATTCTGATACTTTTTCAATTTGTATTGAATTTCATCTTTGTTCTCATTTAGTTCAGTGATTTGATTTATCCTTCATGAGAAATCATCAAGTTCATCAATTGAATCCTGTAGAAACTTTAAAATAGGGAAGGCCATGTTGGTAGGGAAAATTGCATCTTTCCCATAAACTAACTGAAAGGGAGATTTTCCAGTAGATCTATTTGGAGTAATCCATTTTTCCCATACTGCATAAATTAGATGAGTGTCCCAACTCATTTTATGATCTGCTAAAGTTGTTATGATAACCTTTACCAGACTGTTACTGGATGATTTTGCAATACCTTTACCTTGAGGATAGTATGGAGTTGAATGATGCAGCAGAATCTGATATTTTTGAAAAAAACGATCATTTTAACGCTGAAAAATGTGGTGGAATTGTTAGTAACAATCTGGGTTGGGAAACCAAACCTAGATAAGATGTTTTCTTTAATGAATTTGATTACTACTGAATCAATAGCATTTCTTACTGGAATTGCTTCCACCCATTTAGTAAAGTAGACTATTGTAGTGAGGATCCATCTATGTTGATTACTTGAAGTAGGATGAATTTTTCCAATAAAACCTAATCCCCATTGGAGAAAAGGTGTTGAAACTATTGTTGGGATCAGTGGGAGAGATGCTAGTTTTTGCTTACCAGCAAACATCTGACAAGGGACACAACTTCTGACCTTTGCTCCTACTTGCAAGAATAATGTTGGCCAATAAAATCCAACCCTTAATATTTTATATGGTGTTTCTCTCCAAGCATAACGTCCTCCAAAAAATTCTATATGAAACTGATCAATGATCCCTTCAGTGTTTGATTCTGTTAAACATAATAACAAGATATTGAGTGGGTCCTTCCAATATAGATTTGCATTTATGATACAGTACTTGACTGCTTTCAATTTGAGAGTTTTACATTGAATTTTGGAGAATGATGCAGGACACTCAAAATGAATCAAGAAATTTAGAATATCTTGATACCAATCTGATAAAAGATATTTCTCATCAATATGTACAAAAATGGTCTAATCTGAAGGTAAAGGTTCTTATGGATTCTTTTCTTCAAGATGTTGGGAAGGTTCTTTTGGATTCTCCCCTTTTGCATAGACAGAAGGTTCTTGTGGATTCTCCCCTATCATTTCCATAACGGAGTTGATGCCTAGCACTTTACAGTTAGATTCAGCAAGAAGCTTAGCTAATCCTTGACCCTTTACTAACTTTTTGGTTTTGATAGTTAGATCAAACTCCAAAATTTGAGTGATCCATCTACCTCTCCTCCCATCAGTATCCTGTTGAGTGAGAACAGTTTTAACAACACTATTGGGGACATAGGCTATAATGGTTGAATGTAAAACATACATCCTAAAAGATTTCAAGGATTGGACTAGGGCATAAGCCTGATTTTCAATTATATCATATTTGAGCTCAGATTCCCTCAAGAATTTGCTAAAAAGGACTATAGGTTGGTCATGGGAATCGTCATTCTTTTGTAATAAAACAACAACAAGGGTTGTTTCAGAGGCAAAGGAAAAGATATTGAATGGTTTGGTATAATCAGGACTGGCCAAGGTTGGGGCTTCAGAGATGGATTTCTTGATTTGATTAGATGCATGTCTGGAAGAGATAGTCCATTTAACATCATGACCCTTTTTGAGCATATCAATTATATCTTTGACAATTTCAGCATAATTAGGTATGAACCTTCTTAAAAAGTTGATTTTACCAAGAAAAGATTGAACTTCCTTTTTGTTTCTTGGTAATGATAATGTCTAGATGGTTGATACTCTATTTGGATTAATAACTAATCCATCTTTGGAAATTATATGGCCAAGCAATTTACCTTCAACGATAGCAAATAGAGACTTCTTTGGATTCAATGATATTCCAAATTTCCTAAATCTTTCAAAAACCTTCATCAAGTGCTTTAAATGTTTTTTATCAGAATTAGAATAAACTATAAGGTTGTCAAGGTAAATAACAAGAAATTTGTTTACCTGGCCTACAAAAGCTATATCCATAGCTCTATGGAATGTAGCTCATGCATTTGTCAAGCCAAAAGGCATCCTTGCATACATGAAAGTACCCCAAGATGTTGTAAAGGCAGTCTTTTCCATATCCTCTTTGTCAACCATGATCTGATTATAACTAGAGAAACCATCTAACATAGAAAGTTTGTTAGCTCCATAAACTTGTTGAAGTAACTGATCCATCTTATGTAATGGATAGTTATCCTTTAATGATGTTGTATTTAAGTTTCTAAAATCAACACAGAGCCTGATTTCACCATTCTTTTTCCTGATAGGCACTAGGTTGGCAAGCCAATTAGAATATCTTAGTGGAAGAATAATTCGTGCATCTAACATTTTCTTAAGTTCTTTCTCAATAGTTGGTAGAAGAACTGGATTAATTCTTTTAAGTTTTTGCTTGTAGGGTTTAGCTTCAGTCCTTAATGTGATCTTATGTTCAATGAGGGATGTGTCATAAGCTTTAAGATCAGCATAAGACCAAGCAAACACATCTTTGTACTTTCCAAGTAACTTAAGATATTCATCTTTAACTTCTGGGGCTAAAGATGTAGATATTTTTATGTTCTGCACTTGTTCTTGGGTTCCAATATTGATTTCTTCAATGTCATCTTTAGGAGAAATGGATGGAGGATTTCGAGGGACATCATTATGATCAAATAATTTCTCTAAAGGAATTAACCCTTTAGGAATGGAGTTGTTTGATAATTGTATGATGTCATGATCTGCAATTTTAGAATTTAACTCTGAATCATCAGCAGCTTGAGGATTGAGTATATCAAGATTGTCTTCATCAATTTGTAGAAGAGAGAATTCACCTACAAGTTGAAGGAAATACTTTAGTTGTTCATCATCCTCAAACACATGCCAATGCTTTTGGTTATCTGGTATAGATGGCATGTATTTAACTTGTATTTGGTGTAACACTTGGGTTTGATAAGGAATCTTAAATGAGCTTGCAGAGACAACTAAAGAGTTTGCATGTATGTTTTCCTTTCTAGGAACATAAGTTATGTTGAAGGAATAAAAAAAAAAATTCAATGGAGTCCCAAACATCATTCTAATAAGATCTAAGCCTAGGATGCTTTGTTTGGCAAATATTTCTAATTTGTTTTACAATGAGCTCTAGGTCAATGAAAACACTCAAGTTGTATACCTTTAAACTTTGGCTAACTGTAGTCCTAGAAGGAAAGCCTCATATTCTGCTACAATATTGGTAACTTCAAAATCAAGTTTACATGATTGTATATTGTTTTCTTTTTCTAGTGAGATTAGTACCACCCCATTCCCTACTCCATCCTTTGTACAAGAACCATCAAAGAATAGCTTCCATACATCAGTTTGATTTGATATAGGGTTTTCAATTACATCTTCAATTCTTACTTGAGATTTATGTATTTGGTTCGAAGAGAGTTGAAAACAACCAAAATCTTGATCAATAGCATAGATGGGGTGGTTCCTTGGTTGATTTGTTTTGCATACAGTGTGCATAAATCTAACTTCTCTATACAACCTAAGTTGTTCTACCCCCATATACTGGAATAGTGGCATAAGGCATGTCCATCTGAAGAGTTCCCCCTAATTTGGCACAACAAGACCTTGAAAGGAGCATTCCAAATTTGGGAGGGATATCAATGACAACTATATCTAATACTATGCTCTTTACTGGGATTTGGGCAAGAGTGACTACTAAATCCTTAATCAGTCCTAGACAAGGTACCCTTTTGGAATCAAAGGTGCACAAACCATGATAGGATCTAGTTATGTCAAGATTTAAATGATCCATGATGGTTTTTGGCATAATATTATGTGATGCTCCAAAATCAAGCATACAGTTGTATAACATGGAATCATTTGTTTTTAGTGTCACATAGAAAGGGGGCACTATTTCATCTATCATATCTAAACTAGTGCCAAAGACATCTACTGGTTTTTCATCATGAAGGCTAATAACATCACTTTCAGCATCAACCAAGGTATTTTGTATCCATTTGGAGACTTGATTTTTATATCCTGGGTTTTTGGAAAGTTCTGAAAGTGGTATGGGGATTTACCTCTTTCTAACTCCTTTTCAACATTAAACGCAGTTAACACGGTTTTTTCAAATTGAGTTGTATTAGATGATTGATTTAATAGTCGAATAGTAGTTGTTTGAGTTTCTACAGCTTTGATATGAGGTTCAATTGTTGGAGGTTCTTTAGGAGGTCTTCCAAGGCTAGGTCTAGGTCTAAGATCATATCTTTTGTTTACCTCTACAATTAGGAATTCAGAGAAGGCATGGTACTTGGAAACCTATGAGGGTTCTTGATTTTCTTGAACTTGCTCATGTTGTGAAAGAGGAATAATAGTGGTCTAACCAGAAGAGGTGTCCATATTATTAATGTCTTCAGTGATAGTCATTGTATTGTCATCGGGTTGTTGATCATCTATTAGTAAAGGAGTTGGAACTTGCTGATCATTACTAGGTCTTTGAAGAATTTGTAATTGTGAATTTCTTTTGTACTGACTTTGATTTTGATTTTGAGGTCGAGTGACTGTCTGTTGAACTGTTCTAGGTTGAGTCTCAATCTTGGAAATTCTATTGGAAAGATTTCATCTCATCTATTTTAGAATCTTCAGTTTTAGTCTTTGAAAAAGCAGAGGCCTCTTGACTAGATTTAAGTTTTCTTTGGGCCTTTTCCTCTTTAGCTTTTAAAGTGGCTGAGGCATCTTTATTTGCTTCCACCTCTATAGCATTAGTTTGCATGTCTTCAAGAGTCCTCGAAGTTCTTTCTCTTAACATTACAACAAAATCATCTTTAAAGGCTTTTGAAAACCTTGATTTGGTTGCTGCTACAGGGGGTTTGCAATCAGGGGGCATCTTATGATAAAGTTTGTTGAACCTTTTGATAAAATCATAAATAGGTTCACCAAATTTTCTTTTAAGTTCTTCAAACACAATGAAAAATTAAAGAGAATCTTTCTTCACACCCCATTGGTTTTTGAGTATGTTTGTTAGCTCCTCCCAATTTCTAATGTAATTTGCAAGTAAGTGCCTAAACCAGGTTCTCACATTTCCCTCAAGAGATTGGAAAAACAACCTCATATAAACATTTTCTTGTTCTATGTTCATGTTATCTACGAAGTCTAGAAATGCTTGACGATGGTCCTCAGTCGAGGAACCAGTTTCTCCATTATACCTAGGAAGGTGCTTTAAATATCCAGGAGAGAATGCATCGAGGTTTTGAGGTGAGACTAAAGCTGCATATCTGGCCTATACAATAGGTTGGAATGCCATAGTAGAAGGTGGTGTCTGAGGTGTTTGTGTGGATGAAGAAGAAGATGGTGATAGAGAGGGCGTATAACTATGTGGAGGTGAAGAAGGAGGAGATAAAGAAGGCGAGGTCCTGAATGAATTTAAAGGAGTCTTAATAACTAACTTCTGAACCTGAGAATGAATATCCTCTTTCGTTTCAAAAATTGGATTTGAATATATAGAAAAGGTCCCTTCAGGTTGTTTAGAAGTAAGAGATTCAAATTGTTCAAAAGTGGAAGGGAATGAATAAGTAGTGGGGGATATGAAGTCTGTAGGTGTGATCCTACCGGTAGTAGGGGTTCTTGACATGATTCAAGTGAATGAATACGAAAAGTTGATTTGAAATCAACTCCCCTATCTAAAAGTTCAACAACCCTAGGTGATAAATGAGACCAATCTAGATTTGATGGAATGTTACTATAAGGATCAAATTGTAATATATCTTCAGACTGCAAGGCTGAAGTAGAAGAAGATGGTTGATGTCTTCTTCTGGAACTAGCCTTTCTCACAAGTTTTTCTAGATCTAACAGAGGACTAACTGTGTCAAATTCAGAATCGGATCTAGTGTGCTTAAAAGGTGCCAGGTGAAGGATTTTGACCTATCTAGACCTTTAGTCACCTTAAAGGAGTAGGATTTATATCATTGTCCTGGGAAAAATTATCAAATTCATTTCCCCGGCAACGATGCCAGATTGATGTTGTTCTTTTGAGATGATAATGGTCAATTGATCATGCCAGAGCATCAAAGATATTTGTTTTGGGGGTTTTGGTTTTGGTTTTTATGGAGGACCAAAACATAGACAAACTGTAAGAATGATTTATTAACTCTTTTAGATTGTACTAATAGATAATCAAAGGGCTAATTTTTAACTTCACATAGTGATTTGAATTTATAAGGTGTGTAGAAAGAATTGTAAGGAGATATGATTAATTTAGATTTCAGACAGAAAGATAAATTATCATAAGTGGAAAACCTTTGTCCAATGTTCAAAAGTTAAGCAAACTATGCTTAAGATTACAAAAGATGCTGACAATTTTATGATTTAGAGGGAGCCTCTCAGACAAACAATCCAATATCTCAATCTATTTATGATAATAACTTCAGAAAGGAATTTTAAGAATAATTGTAACACATTTATTCTCACTTGATATCTCTGTAAAATTTAAACACGTGAAGAATAAACAAAATGAATGAAACACATGAAAAACTTACAGAAGAAAATAAAATTGTATGAGGCCAAATTCATAATCCTTTGCTTCAAAATCAGTGATCTAGAAACAGCTTGTACATCAATGCTTTTACAAAATTTCTTATGAAAGGTACCACCTTTGATAACTCATAGAAGAGAGTTATTTATACAAGTTGAGTGTTAAGAAAATATCTTAAACAAATTTACAAAAATAGCTTAATACAAAATTAGGAAAAATGAAATGATAGTCGATCTGTCACTATTTTGTTGTTGCATTGTTGATGATTGTTCCTCAAAAATCTGAATGTTGTTGACCTGTTGATCACTATTCCTCAAAACTCTGAATCCTGTTGATTTTCAACTTCCTTTCCCTTAGGAGGCATTCTGTTGATTGGATTACAAACTCAAAGTGACAAAAATGGGAATGATTTAGCTGAAACACAGTGATAACAAAAAAACAGTGTAATTGAAATAGGGTTAGTGAACTTGGATGCTGGATTTCTTGGAATAGGACAAAAAATTGGCTTGAATGGTGAGCTTGTCATTTTGATTGTAAGCTGCAAGTATCCAGTGATCAATTGAGTTACGAAAATGCACTGTGTAATGGTTTTTATGAAAGAACAGGGTTTATAAGGCATAAAATGGAGCAGGTCTATTAATCAACGGTTAAATTCGTATTAACTCTCCAACGTGACTGAGAAACAGATTGATGGAATATTCATTTGCAGATGTGGCGAATTAAATGGATAGCGGGTAGATAGGTGAAATATTGGTCCATGTAGGATGATGGGACAAAGGAAGTGATGGGGTGTTGTTGTAGACGATGACGTGGGAGCGGCGATGATGGAGGAGGTTGAAAACTGCATTCGGGAGTGAGTTCAGGTGGTAAAGGTTTGGGATTTTAAGTATCGAATAACTAGGAGCGGAGGTTGGCAGTTTCGGAGGGCGGCTTCTAAAACTGTTGACTTCGAACAGTCCCCTCCCCCCCTCGCTGATAACGTTTGGACAACAAGGGAGGGCCAGAGAACAATGTAGGTCGTCAGATCGGAGCGAGATGTGAGGGATGAAAGGAAAATGGGGGGAGTTTAATGAAGTGAGGTGGAAGGTGATGGTGGGGTCAAAATAAATATGATGGATGTGACAGGTGTGTGGTCTGAAGGGAATCAATGGATAAAGCTGGCGAATAACATTGGGATTTAGAAAATTATGGTTAATTAAAACCATTGGTCACATGCACATATATCCAATGTTTTAATCTTAGGATAAAAATCCTATCATGCTCCAATTTTATTTCATTTCTCTACCTACCCTTAACTCTCCTAACATTTTCTGCAATGTTAGTCACCTAAGTGCATTTAGACTGGCAACTCAACATTTTCCTTTTAATGATTAATCTACTTCTATCCCTTATTGCTTCCATTGGCTCACATTAAACTGCTGAGCCAATTTTATTTGCTACCTATAAACAAACAATTTAAATCTAATCCAATCATGATTAAACTTTACGATTGGATTGTATGAATTAGTGTGTCATTTAAGCAATTTGCACACAACTTTATTTGCAAAAATAAAATTGACTAAGAGTAGTGGCATTTGGATGTGCAACACTTTTAGAATTTATTATTTTTTCTTTTATTTCTAACCTAACATTTCCTTTTTTTTTTCCTTCCTTTTTTAGGGCATCTATTCTAACATTTTATTTGATATGAACTTATTCATCAAAATACTCCTAACATTTTGTTTCTTTATTCTTTTTGTCCATATCGTAACTTAACATTTTCTTAAAATATATTTTCATTTTTTGCTAAATTACCAAAATCAAAAAATGCTACAACACCCTCCATGCTCTTTAAATAGAGATCATGGACCAATCAGATGCTAAGCCATAGATCAAAGGTTGGTAATACCGAGGAGAGAATGAACTATCGGATCACTTCATGTCTAGAATATATCGTGACCATTGGATTGTAAGTTACAAAAGTGCATAGTAAAGAAACACATTTTACCTAACTCTACACTAGACCAAGTTATACTTAACTATTTCTTATGTGTCAGAATATCCTAACATGCTCCTTTTCCTTCTTTTGCTTCTTGTTGTTCCTTTTCCATCACCTCTTCTTTTCTTGCATCTTTGCCATCTCATATTTTGTTGCTTCTTGCCTTTGTTATTACTTTTCTCCCCTTTGTTGCTCCTTGCCTTTGTTGTTACTTTGCTCTCCTTTGTTGCTCCCTTGCCATGCTATCAAACTGATATCAAAGAATCGCTAATGGACCAACGAAATTAAGCTTCAAATCTATGTGAAAAGGTGCATGCCATATTTCCTTTTAGGGCCGAAATCTTATTCAAAAAAGTCATCTAAAATTTGCGCGAGTAAGACCTTCAAAGAGGCTCAAAATAGATCTTCAAAAGATGACTGATTGCTTCAAATTCCAGTTACTCAAGGGGATGATTTACTTCAAATTAGATCAAAGATTCATGTGCCAAGAGTCAAGTATCAAAGGTTGTGATCCCATCCAGTGCTCCACAAGATAAAAAAAGAACAAGAAAAGAGAGGAACATGCATGCTACAAGTTTGTCATTGGAAGTGGGATGTATGGCCCTCAAAACCCACAAATCATCATCATATTTGAACCCCAAATAAATCTTTGCAAGATTTGCTCTGTAATACTTGTGATTCCATAGAACTTGCCCTAGGATGAGTACATACATTCTATAGTTAGGGCTTCATTGAAAAATGGTTGAAACAAGGGTTGTTGTGGGAGCTAGACTAAGACAATTGCGAGTTGGAATAGAACCACATATGAACACAAAATGAAGGAACAACTAACCCATTTCTCAAACAAAAGAAGCAAGAAACAAAGCCCTAATCCCAAGGAAAAAAATTGTCCTTCAGTCTTGTGCCACTAGTGTGTTAGCCTTAGTCATCACAAAGAACTTTCTTCAGATATGGGTGCGGATTTTCTTCAGAAACTAGAAAAAATGTTGTTCCACAGTGACAAGAAATGGAGAGCCAATGAGATCATGTGTGTCTTACACAAGGCCAAGAAATATTCCAAAGAGTAGTTCACATTATATCTTCTTTGAGAGGCTAATGTGGCCTCTATATATATATATATATATATATATATATAATATATATATTATATATATATATTGTAAGTGTCATTCAACTTTTAGAAGCCGACTTATGTTGTGGGAAAATCAAATTAAATTTTAATATCATGGAAGAAGCCCTTCTTCATTGGAGAATAATCTCCACAAATAATTTAATAAAGTTTTCAATGAATATTCTCATGACCTCATAATTTTCAAGTTTTCACATCAACTAAATTTTGGGGTTACTGACCATGAGATGGGGCTTTGATCTTCAAATTCCCATATCTCTTCAACCAAGAGGAATTACGAGACATGTCATATACCTTGTTTATGAGAATAATTTCAGCAAAATCACATAAGAAATCATTTGTCGACGCGTTTCGAACCAACCAGTGTGGTTCATCATCAGGACAAGTTGAAGATCCAATCTGAGCGATGAGTTAAATAGGGACAGCAGGCCATTCCAACAGCGAAATTGACTGAGTAACGGTTAACAGGACCTCTAACGGCTAGGGTTGACCAGGCCCCAGAGGGAGGGACCTAAATTTATTTAATTATTTA
>APFE030011725.1:24014-58524 GCA_000404065.3 Pinus taeda
TATTATTATTAATATTAATATTACCATTATGATAAACTAATCCAACTATAAACCACTATCATATTGTTAATTATCATTAATATTACTCTTTGGCCTTATTACTCGCTCAAAATCTGAGTAATTTTTAGGACTAAAATTATGATCGCTGGGGCTATTATCTATAAGAGATCACACTATAAATTTATCAAAATGAAAATTTCATTTTCTAGGGAAGGGGTTCAAAAGATATAATAATAATTAATCAAATAATTCGAACCAGATAAGGGAGTATAAAGGATAACACGAAACAAAAGAAAAGCAGGAATGAGGAGGCTAGGATGACAGGGCTGGGATCCAGCAACTGCTAATCTTCCATCCATCATCCCTATTAAGATTTTTAGGCCTTTTTTCGATTTCAAGGGCCTCTCTAAACTTCCGATGGTGAAACTGCGCAACTCTTGTAATGCCCTGAGCCTCTTCAATACATACATGATGTTTAGTCTTCTCGGCATGCTCTGCAAGGGCCGAGGACTTGGCCCTTCCATGCCTTAAGTCCGTCGAATGGTTGTTAATCCTTTGATTAATAGAGCGATCGGTCTCACCAATGTATGGTGTCCCACAGGAACAGGGAATGACATAGGTGCCCTTCATGTCTTTAGGGTCGATGGGATCCTTTACAGATCTAAGGGAGCCACGGATGGTATTAAGAGGTGTAAAGGTTGCGGGAACATTGTGCTTC
Source organism: Pinus taeda (assembly GCA_000404065.3). Classification (NCBI taxonomy): domain Eukaryota; kingdom Viridiplantae; phylum Streptophyta; class Pinopsida; order Pinales; family Pinaceae; genus Pinus; species Pinus taeda. The sequence continues at coordinate 24,733 of APFE030011725.1, forward strand.
TTCAGAATCCTGGCAATCTTGTCAGTGGTTCCTTGGATGTAAGGCAGGTGAACCCCCATGACATGATCTTTAGGATCTTTTTGGATAGAAGGCTCCTTATGGGCCTTGAGGAAGGCTTTTTGACCCAGATGTCTACTGTAACCATTTTTAACAAAGACATCTACGAGATGAGCCTTCTCCTTTTCCAAGCTCTTTTCATCAGATATTCTCACAGCACGGGTAGCAAGCGTGCTAAGAACGCCCAACTTCTGAGCTGGGAAATGATGGGAGGAAGCATGCAGATATTGATCAATATGAGTTTTCTTTCGAAAAACCTGGTGAGAAAAGGAACCATCCTCATTCTTAGAGATGAGAACATCCAAGAACGAAAGACATCCATTGACTTCTTTTTCCATAGTGAATTTAATGGCGGAGGATTGGTTATTGAGAAGACTGAAGAAAAGATCCAACTCATCAGGACCATGAGACCAAACGACACCTGTGTCATCTACAAATCTCTTCATAGCTTCGGCAAGAGACGAGAGGAGGAAGACTGAAGAAAAGATCCAACTCATCAGGACCATGAGACCAAACGACACCTGTGTCATCTACAAATCTCTTCCATAGCTTCGACAAGAGACACCATCAGAATTGGAATCAGTATGACAAGGAATAACCAGTAATGAAGCTTTCCAAGGCATATCCATTGATCTTCATCCCCCAAATCTTCAATAAGTGTGGGGTTGAAGGCTTTCTATTGTCCTTCCAAAGCTTCTTATCCATTGAAATATTTCCACTAATGTAATCATGACATATATTAAGAGCGTTCAAGAACCGACATTGACATCAATGGCAACACCATTCAACAATTAATGCATGCATGCATATAGTGCAATGAACTTCAATAACTAATCATGCATATTTAAAAATTATATATTTAACGATATGGATCTCAACTCTATCATTCTTATGGGGGTAAGTTCTAATTAATAAACAATTGATTATTATATATTTCAAATTGAAATTCTCTCAAAACCCCATTAGTTCATTCCCTACCAACTAATACTTCCCTCCATAGTAGACACTTATTTTTTTAGTGATTTCATTCAGCTTAGTTGCTTATTTGTCAATAGTTGGCCCCTACCACCCCATTGACGTACAATTTTCTCAAGTATGTACATAAATATTTGAATAAATAGTAGAAGGAAGCTTTTACACAAAAACACAAAGTACTCATTTTATGTTGTGTACATAAAGTAGGCTAGTACAATACACGCAATTTGGGAAAAGTGGTCAATGCTTGGGCACCCTAAATCTAGGGGTGTATAGTACTTGACACCATGTCAAACTTAAAAATTTCTCATACATAAACATGGGTACGTTCTTTCATTCCATATTTTCTCCTACGATGCAACGTGTTCAAAATGGTGCCATGTAAACGATGACATTATAAATATCCAAAACGATATATTTTTTATACCTAGTGATTGACTTGTATGTACATCTTGAGGTGGTTGCAAGGGGTTTTTGTTTTTTAAATATTCACTTTAATTCAAAACTAAGGTGGTTTTTTTGTTATACATAAGTACATTGCAATGAATACTTTATCATAAATTTTTAAAAATAATTAATCTGAAACTGAAGCACACCCTAGTAAAATGAATCAAAATTTTGAATCCTATTCAACTTTAAATTTATTTTAATATGATAAATTTGGCAACAACAAGACTATCACATGTACATTAATACAATGCAATGAATATTTTATCAATATGTTTTAAAAATAATTAATCCAAGTCCACCCTAGTAAAATCAATCAATCTTTTGAACCGTGCTCAACTTCTAGCCCTTCTACTAATTGTTTACCATAAAATTATAAGGTAGACTTGTAAACAATAATGGCAGATCTTAAGGTTGGCTCAAACTAGTAGTCTCTAACCTTCTGGAAATCAATTTAGATTCAACAAAAGGATTAACACAATTTATACACCCCCCTCCAATGCAAATAAACATACCAACATTACTATTTGATAGAAGCTAGGCATGTCCACTTATTGTTTCATTGCATGATTATTTGACCTTACCATGAGAATTGGGATAATGGCCTTCGATATTCTTTAGACTAATTTATACACCCCCTCCAATGCAAATACAAATACCAACATTACTATTTGATAGAAGCTAGGCATGTCCACTTATTGTTTCATTGCATGATTATTTGACCTTACCATGAGAATTGGGATAATGGCCTTCGATATTCTTTAGACTAAGTTCGTAACAACTTGGAATCCTAACTAGTTTCCAACTCATTTTTCAGTTGGGGCTTTAAAATTAATAAAGAATTAGACATGAAGGCACCATCTATCATGATTTAAGTTTGGCAATAAAGTAAATATTCACATTTATTCAAGTTATAATCATTCCAAAAGTCATCAAAACCAATATTGAAGCACTACTAATAACATCAACATATATCTTGTATAAATGATTTGAATGTCACTTGGGGGAGTTTACTCAGATAATGTCAATAATTTTATATTCAATTCTAAAATGAACTTACTACTCTCTTTAATGAAAATCTTTCATAGTGTCTAGGAGGAATATTGAGAAATTTATATATTATGTTTTTTTTTAAATCTATATTCCTGCCTCATATTATTTTTTCCCAATATGTTGTTCCCAATATTTGTCCCCAAAGCACCCTCATAAATAATAAATAATAAAAACCACTTGTAGTTCCATCAAAGAACATAAACACTTAAATCAACAATGCCTTTTTTTTTTTTTTGAATAAAGACTAAATCTATTAAGAAAGGAAAAAATATAGTACAATCAAGCCTGTAAACAGGCAGAGCAGAGAAACAGGGGAACCAGAGGTGAAGGGAACTCAACCTCATTCCATAGAGAGAGACACGGGAATGGCCATAGAGAGCAAAGGATTACATCTGAAAACACTGAGCAGAGAAGCTACCCCGAAGGGTTATTTTCTACATAACGACATTTTTTGCCTTTTTTCTTGCTCACTTTTATCCACCCAGTGGAGCTTCGCTGACTCGTAACAAGTTGTAGATTATTCTGTTCTAACGGCTGAGCATCCTTCTCAGAGTCTGAAGACGAAGAGAGATGAGAGCGCTTCTGGGAAATCTGAGGGTTAGAGGGAACCTCCGGAACCGCTGAGGGATCGTCCCTCGGAATTTCCTCATTCTGCATATCAGCTTCAATGTCCTCATCAACCTGCACATCTGCCTCAGATTCGTCCTCCTTTGAGCTCGAGAAGTCTAAGTCGCCCAACGGACGAGGAGGCTCAAATGGATTCCATCTTTTGGATATGGGCTTACGGTTCAGATTCTTCTTTTTATCTTTAAACTGCGAACATGTACTCTGAAGGTGCCCTGTTTGATGACAATGGCAGCAGCGGAAGGCTATATTCTTGTAATCCAGTGACTGAGTCCAGTGGAAATCTCCAAACTTGAGGTTAATCTGATCCGGCAGTCCTTTGTTGATATCTATTTCTGCACACAGTCTGCCGTAAGTGAAGAGACCATTGTCCCTTCTTGAGGTATCTGTAGCCAGGTATCGTCCTAAGGTATTTCCAATGGCTAGGAAGACAGAGAAATCCCAAAAATGTGCCGGAAGATTCGGGAGCCTGACCCAAATGGGAAGCTTGGATATCACTACTGTAGAAAGGTCGAAATCAAGAAACCAGGGGGTAAGAAAAAGCCCAGCCGAACCCCAGAAACAAGGGCCTCCCGTTAAGGCTTTCTGGTAGTCTTCGCTTGAATCAAAAACCACCAGGAAGAAACCTTTTGAACATAGGAAGATTTTGCATTTTTTAGTCCAAGAGGAATGGACCCATTGATAAAGATCTGCTGCGCGAGGCCATAGCCCATTAAATCTGCATATGGGTGCTGATTCTGCAAAAATCTGATACCGGTTTTCAACCCTAGGATTGGAGAAGCTAATGGAGGGAATTTCCTCTGCTTTGTCAACCAGAAACGGCTTTGGAACGCCGTTTAGCTATGCTGCCTTAGAAGAAGTCTGAGGTTGGGCAGCGTTTTTGTGTGCTGCGTCTTTGTATGAGAAAGATGGGGCAGAGGAGGTTTGCCCTGAGGAACCACCTCTTAAACGTTAAGAAGCCCCAATAGAGGCGTCCTTTTGAATGTTGTAAAAGGAGAGAGAGAGGGGTAGCATAAGTTGCTTACCCTTATAAAGTAGTCTAAGGCAAGAGGAGGGGATCCCCAGCCTGCATTCAAGTTTTTGCAGAAGATCCTGCACAAGATCTGTTGCATGCACCCATAACATTGTCGTTTTACCTGAAAGATTGACTTGGATCTGAAATGCAGGGGATTCTTCAGGCAGATCTGGCTGGTTCAAGAGAGAAAGCTGCTTTAGAGTTGAGCTTGTTTGACCCTGCCGCCTGATGATAGCTTGCCCATAGATCTGGGTTTTTTTGAGGCTCCAAGATCTGCTAGGCTTCTGATCTGATGGTTTGATTGCAGATCTGAGCAACTGACGGCCATCCATGGTCAGGACGCCCGATTCAGAACTGAGCCTTGACCCTGCAAACACAGCTTGGAATAAAATGGGTGAAAAAGAAGCATGAGGACTGATCGCTATTGATCTTGCCGCAGGGTCAGAAGCTTGACAGCGGATCTTGGGTATTCGATGAATGCAGATCTGTAATAACTGCAGATCTGTGACCCCATTGAGCAGATCTATGACATTGAGTCCCTCTGCTTGGATACCGATGAAATCCTTCCTTAGAAAATGCTCCCCTTCCCTTACACGTTCAGTGTTTCGAGCGCCAGGATGGAGTGTGAAGCCTTCAATACCTTCTGCGCTAAAGCTGATAGCATCTTCCTTCTTTGAGACTACGAGCTTCGCTGGCGAGGAGACCCTGAAACAGCGGAAATCTTTGAATCCCTTTGCAAGCAGAAAAACTGTAAAAAAATTCCAAGAATTGGGTTCCGAGGAATGAACGGGGAGCCAAGTTTCGCGCCTGATGAATGCCTCTTCAGTTGCGGAAAAAACATGCAGCTCGATGGGTAGCAGAGATCCATAAGCCGTAAAAACCCTCGACGCCATCGCTGTTTTCCACTCTGTTAGCTGGTCTTTCTCAGACAACACTGTGTTCTCAACAATGTATTTAACCTTTGCATAAAGACTTAAATAATGTTATTAATCTTCGCATTAACACTTAAACATTTTCTGTTTTTCAAAATAGGTGTAGAGAGGTAGAGTTATGGGACTGGAAAACTGCTCAAACTCTTTTTGTGCTTTTAGTGATTCCATTGATTCTCCATGGTTGTGAACTATGAACCCGCAATACATCCGACATACAGGGAAGACAAATTGAGAAAATTCAGAAGCATTTGATTACAAACAAATTCAAGATTAAAAGTGCAGTTATTTATGCTATTTTGTTAAGTGAAGCAAGGGCTGCTCCAATTGAAGCAATTACTATGGTTCGAGTCATAAGGTATTCGAAAAAAATTGAGCAAATGGAAGAAAGTAGATGACCTAAGGTTCTCTTTAATGACAGATTGTGCAACCAATAATTTATAGAAATAAATAAAAAACAAACAAACAAACACACAAACTTGGATGCAACAAAATAACAAAAGTTTTAGTAAATCGGGTATTTGTTTGAACACGTGTCCCATAAACAGCAAAGAGATAAAACTTTTGTTATGGATAGGTGGATAAGTTCTACAAGCGTACTTGGAACAAAGAGCTAGGAAGAAAGAAAAAGTACTATATTGAAGTGTTTAATTTCACTCATAGTCATCAACCAAAAGCATACATAGAGGTCAATATCTTTTGGAGAGCCAAAATTATTCTTGCCCAATTAAGGACTAATTCTCATCAACTCCGTTGTGAAACAGAGCGCTGTAAAATACCAAAAGAAGTGTGGGAGGAAAGAGTATGCATTTTTTGTTCTTCCGAAAAAGTGGAAACAGAAAAGCATTTCATTTTAGAATGCGAGGCCTTTAAAGGCAACAGGGAAAGTTACGCAGATATGTTGACAGCTAGCTCTTGGCATAATCTATTTAGTGATGGATTTGTTGAGAAGCTGGGAGCATTTATTGTGAAGCTTCACAGAAAAATGGTCAAATACATCAAACAGATAAAGAAACAATCTGTCCCATAAGCTATTTTTAGCCTTGTGGACGTTAAAATATTTCTTTTTTTCTTTCTTTAATCTTTATATAAAGCAATGCTTCGCTGGATACACCGAAAAATGAATATTTGTCCCAATGCCACCTTCATAAATAATAAATAATCATCGCTGCCCTCATAAATAATAAAAACCACTTGTATTCTAACAAAGAACATAATAGATGCTATTAACCTTTGCATAAACACTTGAAATAATGTTATTAATCTTTGCATTAACACTTAAACAAACAATGTCATTAATCTTTGCACAGGGCAATGCTTCGCTGGATACACCGAAAAATGAACAGCTTCTATAGCATAAAATAAAAAGCACAGCATCATCTATCGTATAGTGACCCTTGTGAAACATTAATTCCGTAGAATCTGGCCCACGAGACTGCAATTATGTTGACTCTTATCTCAAGGTCACACCTTAAGAAAATTATAGCCTGATGATGGTTCCAATGAAATTATCAATGAAATTATCAATGACAATATACATTAATATAACCGTGTGTCAAACAATTGACAATTTATAACATAGTGCCTGATAGTGTAAATTCTTGGATTTATCCTTAAGCAATGTTAACCTTAATATGTAATTAACAAAATTTAAGCCCATTACAATATAGCAACTGATAACCAAAAAATACTGCGATATATGATAATGCATTATATTAGAAATCTTATATGCTATGTAAATTTAAATTGTCTCTCACACAATTCTAACTTCAGTAAACAACATCTGCTGAGGTATATAGAGATTTCGAGATATGTCGCTCAACACTACTATCGTAATCATGACGGTTAATCCCACTATCCACAACGATAAAAAAATTGGAAAAGCAGACTGGTCTGTGCCATGGAGTAAACAATCAAAAGTTAACAGGAAACCCAAACTAAACCTGTGTAATTTTACACGTTACAACCACAAAATTATGTTTGCAACATGCAAATTCATAAAACCACAGTACAAAGATACTCGAGAACGATAATTTAAATCTTGACCAGATATTGCATACTGCACATGCCAGAATTTTAAACCTATGAGATTCTTGATGGTACATTAACTATAAATGCCAGTAATAATACAATTTGTCCAGGAGTCTCTAATATTCGGCATCCATAATAGGACAACGGCAATTCTATTACAAAATCCCCACTGAAACACAAAAGAAATTAGATAAGCTTAGCAAAAAATTACATATTTCTCTCGAAAGTAGAATCCTAGAGAGCGAAGAATCTCTTGAAAATCATATCCAGATGGAATCATAATATTCCACAAGACTGAAACTTGAAAGCAATCAAGTAATACATGTACTGTCCAAAATGCAATCATTTTGAATTATAATGTCCCGGCCTGATAACCCAGATTCATGATCAGATGCTGCTTCTTTAGACAGTTTCATCAATTGCCCAGCCATACATGTGAATGAGGCAGTTCCTACTCAGATCGTGGCCTATTCCCAGCTTTCATTAAACCCAAGAGGATAAAAATGATGATAGATTTCCAGGTGTTTTTTAAGCCAAATGGTATATAAAAAGTAAAAACTTGATGGAATGTACTTTGCCTCTCATTTCTTTTCACTAGATCACCATTGTTAGTTTTCCATTGCTTGCACGACCACCTGCAAATGATACACTGGTGTCTCATGCACTTTCATCTCAAGCTTCTAACAGCTGTATGTAAAACAATGTACAGACTTTACAGTTAGTACATGATATGTCAAAGAAAAATACAATCAATACAGCCAGTTTACTAACAAGCTAAAGCCATTACTACTGCTTGGCTCTAGCAAAGGATGCCATATACAGAGACTATTACTAACAATTTCGAGAATTTCTTAGAGCCAGCATTGCTGCTTCTGCAAAAGCCTGAGCAGCTTCTGCATCAGCTTCTGCTGCCTCTGCATCCTTTGCTGCTTCTTCTGCTTGAGCAATAGCTAGTTCTGCTTCAGCGACTGCTTCAGCAGCAGTTTTAGCAGCCTCTTCAGCATTCATCAATGTCATCTTTGAAAGCTCCGCATCAATTTCAGATTTTGTCATAAGCCTTATCTCTTCTCTCAATCTCTTTGAAGTGTCCTTCATAAGATTTGGAAAACGTTTTCCCTCTGTCTCTTCCTGTCGTGAATGTGCACTTTTGGGCAATCCATCAGTTTGCCAACTGCCACCAACCATATAGTTTTGTCCCATCTACAATCTCTCAAGTACAAATGACAATATCAGGGACAACGATTCTATTAATAATTTATTAATATTTTTGATAAATGTCTCAGCTACTAATCACTGTTGCTTACCTTCACCAGCTTACCACGTTCTGTTAGAGACTTCAATGATGGAGACAACAATTTTTTGAAGTTTGGAGGTGCCAGGTGATTTTCCTGTATGCACACAATTAACCGTATTAGTCTGATAAAATCATTACAGTGACAAGAAGAAAGAAATATAAGTTGAAGGTATAAAACAGGGAAAATTTTAAAAATAGTAAAAGTGTAAAACATTGGCAGGTATTAGTAATTATTAGAATGCCATTTATAAAATGCTTGCCTAAATTTTTATAAACAAATTCAAATTTACAAGGATTTTATATAGTTTCTAGAATGTTTTCGCGTTTTTTAGAGTAAAATACTTTTCCTATCCAGCGATACCTTAATTATGCCTGTGATCCATGTGTAATTGCTTCAAGAACTCAATGGGATATCAGGTTTCAGAGTAGCACATACTGAGAAGTGAAAAACCTAACCCACATTTACTACTTCTATATGCAATATTTAAAGACGAATTTAAAAGAATACAGAACTAGGATATGCCGCATGCCTCAGCTCTACCCTAAATTTGCTACAACAAAGAACAATAAATTTTACTCTATGCCAGCTGTAGAAGCAATACTCTAAAATCTCTGGAGGAAGGCTGATATTGGCAACTAGAAATGTTACCAACAAGAATACAATGAATAGAGCACATTTAACGAAGTCCAATCAAAAGAACGAAACAACAGTTTTCAACATGAATGTTTTACAAGCAGATTGCACATCATGCAGATACTTGAGCTCAGCACAAGCTCAATTTATCTTCAATGCAATGCTATAACATCACCACTTGTAGTGGAATTAGCAACCAAATGAAATCTGATGGGTCTAGTATCCGATGAGAAAGGAGTTATCACAATTATGGGATTGTATTCCACTGAATTTACTCAAGAAACTTCTCACTCAAGAGTCAAGACAAAAGAAAGCAAATACAATAAAGAGTAAAAAGAGATTAATTCGCTCTAGCTCTCACATCCCCAACACAAGTATGCCATTACATAAGCAAACAATGATCAAGTGATGAAAAGACTCTTTCCTCCTATATATATAAAAGGTGAGGCAGGCCAACAATAACAAGTGGAAGCAATCCAGCATAAGCAACCTAACTAATCACTTGATGGGCCCACATGTGAAGTGCTCCAACTTTAGGTGAAGCATGTCAAGTTGTGGTCAAGCTCCAATGCTTACAATGCCCACCAAACAAGGGTACAAGGCTACCAAGGCTAAGAGCTCCTCAAGAAACATCGTATGATCCTCCAAAGGCTTCCAATTCTCCAAGGCTACCTCCTAAGCCATGTGCACCTCCAGGTCCACCCCACCTACATGATCCTAACTTAAGCCAAACATTGTCAAGTGCAAATCTCCAAACAAGTAACCAAGTGTCCCCATGCCATCTAGGGCTCCATGACCTCCTCCAAGATGACCAATGCTACTCTAAGTGGATTGTCCTCCTCAAAAGCAACAAAACTCTCCGTGTCTGCACTCCATGATGAAAGCCACTAAGCCACATACATCTACAATGCCCTAAGGGAGAGCACCACATACATCTCCAATGCCCTAAGGAGGTGCACCACATAAGCATCAAGTCAAGTCATAGCAATCATGAGAAAGCTATCTTCAATATGTATGTCCATTATAAGTATAATTAAGAGCTATGTCACAGGGTTTGGCGAACCTGAAGCTTCGGGTTCGAAATTCGGCGAACCTGTAAAAAAATTTGAAGTTCGTTCAGGTTCGCCGAACCTAAAAGTCGAACCTGAAGGCGAACCTCAACGAACCCAAACCCAGCCTAACCTAAACGAACTTAAACGAACCTGAATAAAAACTCGAACCTGAACGGATTTAACGAGAATTTCAAGGGTTTTTTTTGAGGTTCGATGGTTTTTTTGGCAGTTTTAGTTGCCTGTTTGACGAGTTAATTGGTCGAAAGGTGTGTTGCTCGCCCACATCATTTTATCACATCAACACCTGTCACCGAGCGATCCCAAACATAAACATAAAATATGTAGTTAGAAAGAACTGCTGACCTCCGCAATGTTGTTCCCACTTATGTTCTCCCACATGCACATACATATAAATAGTTAGTTTAGAAGGACACCCATCTTTCGTATTTTGTTTACGGACTGCACAGCAATGGCGGGCAAGAGACGTCGCGATGACAGAGAGAACCCTAAAAAAGAAGGCACTCCCCTTACTTCTATGACATTGAATCCTAACTGGGCACAACTCAAAGCAATAAGTTTCATATTACCCTAAATTCGTTTCAAACATAAAATTGTCTGCGAATCGATGTTTATGCCCAAAACTAAAACAAGATAACAATATCGCAAACATGGTGTTCTAATTCTGATTCTTAAATTAGCAGAAACTGAATTCTTATACTGACAAACATAAACACTTCAAGCCGGAGGCCAAAATAACACAATTTCGGGCCTTAGGAGGGAAAAGTTCAGGTATAATGATGAGTTTCAGCTTATTCGAATGGTTTACAGGGTTCGGTCGAGTTCTTTTTCGTTTATCTATAATTGTTCTGTCCACAACAACAAACTTTAAAATAAAAAACGTGATATAAGCGTCGAATACTCTGAAGTTATTAAACAGTTAACAATCTATAACAAAGAACATTTCTAAAAAAATGACTTCTTGTTATGATCCTATATAACAAAAAAAGCACTACTACTGCAAAAGACTAAGATGGTCTGAATAGTGGCGGAACTATAACAGAACTAAAACCCCAATTGAATAGAAGTAATTCAAAAATAGCAAATTATTACGGCTTAAGAGCCATTAACTCTGGATAATTGTTTTGAGTCTTTGTCTAGTGATACCTTCATTCAACCCTATTATTTACCGTGAGAAATAAAACAATCTCAGTACTGCTTTTATGCCGAGAGTCTTGGCTTGAACCATCCAAACGCCCCATGCCTGCTATTTGTTAATATTCAAATGTTGTATCTACCTCACCTTTTTCTGTACGACTGGAATTTTATTTTGTCATATATAGATATATATATATATATATAGATATATATATTGAAAAATATGTGTAGTCGAACCTAATGTCGTACCTCATTCGAACCTGATCGAAAAATTCGAACCTGAATCGAACCTAATCGTTGTCGTACTCGAATTCGAATTCGAACTCGAACCGTGTGACATAGATTAAGAGTAATCAACACACCATGGACCCCCCAACACATGAAGCTTTCCCGAGCATGGCATAAACACTTTCAGAGTAAGCCCAAAGCCTAACAGTTCCAATTAGGAACTTTTATAAACAAGCATTAAAATTTTGTTACAACTAGTGGTGCAGAAAGAAATTGGCATTAGAGTGCAACTTGGGACTTGGTAATGAACCATTCGGGAGCAGTAGGTGAATAAAGCCTGCTTCAAATATGAGGGGGAAAGGTTGTTAGTAAGTAATATAATACTACAAATAATAAAGTTATTTTTACAATGGAAAATTTAAACAAACCCTCTATATCAGCTTGAATAAAATGGTCCATGGATGTGTTTCTTGAATTATGATGTACATAAATTACCATCACTTGACCAAGATTCACACTTATCATAATTAGAAACATGCAAGGAAACATAACCTTTTTAAAGAAAGAAATAATTTTAATGTTTCACCTAAACTTAACGTTACGAATCTAACCGAAAATCCCACTTGATTTCCAACTAGACCAGCCAAAAATCTCTATTGCAACTTTGATTGCCAAAGTTTTCCAACTAGAAGTTATGTGATGTTGTCACAAGTCTACAAGTACATTGTTTTAGAAAGGAGTTGATACATTAACATCAAATATTGTGTAATAAAGTTTATTACCCGAGTGATTACATGCTTAAACAACATTATATATATGATGATGATGATGATGATGGTTAACGTCCGCTGATACTTAACTACAATAGGCCCTATATAGGTCGAAGTGATTTAAGGCAAAATTAGCTAAAAAGAAGTACCTTTATTAAGTGTGATGCCTACTAGAGAAGGAGGTTGGCATCTATACGATTATAAATAGACCAAGTTTGATCACTTCAAAGGCATTTTTTGGACTATCTCCACATTGTTGAGATTCATAAAAGAAGGGCCTTAATCAAATAGGACCAACCAACAAGCCCTAAATCATGAAATAAATAAAGAGAAAACAACACCAGGTAGTGCAATGTAAAACCCATAACAAGTGCACCCACATATGAAATCGCCTTGGGAATAATAGAGCTAAACCGTAAGTGTCCTAAAGTGGGAATATCACAAAGAATAAATCACTTGTATAGAGGGAGTAACAACTCAAGATGTTGTTATAAATGAGAGGTGAGTTGTGTTTATATAAAACTCAAGGGGTAGGGTGCTTTCCCCAAGAAGAGTTATGAGCCCATTATGATGACTAGGTCAGCGTTAACAACCTAGGTCATTGACTAGATTAGCTTTGAACCAAACCTAGAAACCAAATAAAACACAATAATGACTACAAAGTGAGTTGGCTTTATGTGTACCAACTTGAATACATCAAAGAGTGGCTTATGGATAACTAGCTCCAATATCACCAACTTAAATACAATTGAGAGTAGGCGTATGGATAGCCCAACATGAACACTGAGAGTTCGTTTATGTACACCCAACATGAATATAGCTCACTCAAATATAACACTACAGGTGGGCTTATGGTACCCACCTCAAATACCATTGAGAGTGAGTTTATAAATATCCAATTCCAATATTGAGTGTGGGTTTATGGCTACCAATCTTGAATACAACTATGAGAGCTCGAATACTGAGAGTGGGTTTTATGGATATCCAACTTGAATACCACTGAGGGTGGGTTTATGGATACCCAACTCAAATATAGCTTGTCCTGGTCAACATATGACACTCAATGGATTATCAATCGCTAGTTCAAATATATCTTGTTTTAATATAATTCTAACATTGGGTTTAAGGATACCCAATGTGAATACCACTGAAAGTAGGTTTATAGATATGTAACTCAAACACAACTTTCAGTGGATTTATGGATACCCAACTTGAATATAGGTTGGTTGTGGCCAAGGTACAAAGGTCAATAGTTGTATGGATACCCAACTCAAGATAGGATTGGCCCTATGAACAACACCCCCCAGAGAGAGATAGTGAGAGAGAGTGTTACATCATAACTCCTTCCAATGTTGAATATTAGCCATATAATCAAAATACCACATAATCCCCCTTGAATGTCATATCTCCCATACTAGCATGGCTCCACAAGTTGGTGAAAGTGGCTTATGGTAGAAGTATAAAACCAAGATCCACTAAAATATGTTAGTACACTGAATGTACAAAGAGTTGTGTTGAAAAGCATAACTAGGTTCGGTCTTCATAATGACATGTAAATCTGATTTTATGTAATTGATGTAAAGAAGAAAAATAAAATTATTATTGTAATGCTTGTCTCATGGGTATCATGAGCAAGGAATTTTATTTTAGTGATGGCTCCCATTGTGAGCCTTTAGGATTTGTCACCTAGTCATAAAAGTCAATTTGAGTCTATGTCATGTATGAAGGACCCTTTCTTGGGCATATTACATTTTGTATGAGTCATTAGATAAGTATGAAAGCCCTCCACGACAAGCGCAAGACCTCTCCTTCAAGTCAGCTACAAGATGAAGTAAATAATCTACACAAAGAGACATGTCAACTCACTCTCTCTCAAGTCAGCTTATTATAGGCTCCAACCACTATAAATAGGGCAGCTCGGCATCATTTCAGGCAGAGATTTCCAGTCAAGGTCTTAAGTGTAAGCAAGTGCGAGAATCACTTGAAAAGAAGCCTTATAGCTAGTGAAATGGAGGGAAGAGCGAAGACTTTTTGGGTCTGTTTTAGGGTTAACCTTCACTCACACGTGTGAAGAAAAAGGACTATTTTTGTTGCAGAAAAGGGCCGAAGTATTGCAGATCTATAAGAAGGTCAAATCAAGAGAAGACAAGGGTGTATCTCTAGCCGAGTTACCAAGAAAAGGATCTCCCTCTAAAGCGAAAGGAATCAAGTCATAAAGGGAAGGTCTTGTGAATGAATTAGGTTTTCTAAATTAGGGTCAATAATTGCAGACCTAATTCAAGGAGGCCGAAAGTCTGAAGCAGAAGGAAACCAAAGTTGAAGAGGAGCCAAGAGGAAGGAAGGAGCAGATGGTTGACTATCAATGACTACGGATCTCATCAAGGGAACTCGTGTCTTGGTCTTGGTGTAAAAAATAGGTCAAGGGTCTTGGTCTTGGTATTCGTTAATTGGAATCTCTATAAGAAGAACAATTTGTTCGGGTTTTCCTCTCAAGAAGGAGAGGCTTTGGCCCTGGATGATAGCCTATATTCTATGTCTCTTGTCTCTTTATGGTTTATGCATTGGTAGTTGTTTGATGAAAAAGAACACTATTAATCTAAGTAAAGGAAGATCCTAAGCTAAGAAAGTAAAAAGCATTCACAACCAGTTACTAATAGAGGAGATATCACTTAATCTCGATGCCCTAGATTTCTCAACATTGAAGGTGACTAAATCAAGAAAGGGCATCTTATCAAGGGACACTCGAGGATCGAATCTCGAGGAAGGCATCAAAGCGAAGATCATCTTGAAGTCAAGGAAGCATCATAACCGTAGATCAAAGAAGTATTGGAATCATCATCAAGAAAAGAAGGCCAAAACCCTACATCTACTCAAGTTGAAGAGATCTACGAACCAAAGTAGGCTTGAAGTTTATTCATCCAAGAAAAGCACTTCAAGATCAAGATCATATCATCATCAATCAAAGAAGCATCACTGGATCTGCTCTCAATCACTTTGAAGTTGAAGTGTCTTGGAGACTATTCATCCAAAGGAAGCTAGATTAAAGGCGTTGTCATCAAGACACTAAGGCGATCTCTCTCTCGTTGAAGCAAGATTTCTACCATTGAAGACATCATCAAGAAGTCACGATTGATCTTCATCAACAAGACTTCACCATCAAAGGATCCTAAGGGATCTCCCTCGTTGTGAGATCAAGAATCATTATTGAAGAAAACTATCTTCATCAAGGAGAAGTTTTCTATTCTCTATATCATCATCAACATCAAGAAAGCAACAAGAAGAAGGAGCATCCTATCAAGTATGTTTATGTCCATATCTAAATCTGTCAAAATGCCCTTTTGCAAAAAAAGCAACAAATTTGTTGGGGCTTCAAACTATCTTGCATGGAAGAAAAGGACAGATCTAAATCTCATTGAAGATGAAGTGATGGAACATGCCAAAGGATCTATCACTAAACCAGGAAATAAGATGCTCAAGCTCTTGCAAAGTATGTGAAAGGGGAAGTTAGGGCTCAAAGAATTCTCATAGAATCCATCAAGGATCCCCTCATCCCATATGTATCAAAACTCGAAACTTCAAAAGAAATCTATGACAAACTGATAGAGTTGTATTCTGTGAGCACTGTTGGAGAAGTCATCTCATTAAGGCAAGAACTCTACGAGCTCAAGATGTCAAGGGAAGACGGAATAGCCTCATACTTTATGAGGATATCTGAGATCTAGGATCAACATCAAGATCTAGGAGAAGTTGTGTCTGATAGAGAAATGACTATGTATTAAATGCACTACCGAAGGAGTGGGGTAACTTTACTTCAAGTATTTATGGGAAGAAAGATGCTACTCCATTCCAGGATCTATGGTCAATGTGCAAGATTGAAGAATCTAGATTAAAGGCCAAATCTGATGTGGGAGCAGGTGAGCAAAATCAAGTTTATGCTACCATGACAAGAAGAAACGAAAAATTTGGGAAGTTTGGTTCTCGGAAGAAGAAAAAAGGGACATAACCAAGATTCAATGCTATGGGTGTCAAGAATATGGGCACTACAAAAGAGATTGTCCAAAGATCAAGAAAGACAATAACAAAAGAGGAAGAGAAGAAGCCCATATCATCGAAGAAGTGGAGGAAGTTGAAACGAAGAAATCCAAGAAAGAGGAAATAAGAGATCTTTACTATGACTGAGATAGTCTTCCTCACCTACGTTCTATTGTAATTACTAAGTCTAATTGTTAGAAACCCTTCATGTACTTTTCTGATTTATTTCTGCCTACTTGTTCTGATTAATTAACAAGTTATTTACCATGTAAATACTAAAAATATATACAAGTACATGCTCAACACATTACAGATCATCAACTGAAGGAAACAAAACAAGCACACAAGTGACACCATTAATTTTGGACTAATGTCCCCGGAAAAACCCAATGCAGGAAAACCGATGCAGCTATCTGAGAGTTTTATTATAATGTAGTTTCTGAATGCAATCTAGGTGCCAAAACCAGCTCACCAACAGAGAATAATCTCAGCAGTAGTACCTCTCTACTCTGAAGCAGATATTATGGCTAAAACCTCGAATAAACACTCTGACAGCTCCCAACTCCAATCTGCCCCACGAAAACTCTAGCGTCTGCCTCTAGGGACTATGTTAGCCCTTCCTGGCCCTGCATCAACCCAGCGTCAGCCCAATAACCCGTGTGTCAACCTCCGGAGGCACTGCATCAGCCTCTAGAGCCTCTATGTCACCCACACTGGCTCTCTGAGGTACTGCGCAGCTCCTGGCTGCCTCTGTGTGGCCTCTAGTTGGCTCTGCGTCCCTCTCTCCCAGCTTCTGTGTTGATTCTCCCGGTACCCTCTCTGCCTCTCTGCTTCTGTATTCACTGCCCCTCGTTGTTGATCACTAATTTTATCTCTCTTAGCAAACCCTGCTCTAGAGAATAGAATGACTGATCACTCTAGTGTGTTCTCCAAGTGATCCTCAAGCCTCTTATACTTTTCTCGTTGACAATTCAACGGTCGAGATATTAAGTCCCTAATCAATGGCTAAGATTAGATCTGGCTTGATCCATGACTTTTGGACCATACTAACTCTGTTTTATATTAATTCACATTCATATTTTATTTTCCCTAAGTTTAGACTTAGGGCTCCATTAAAAATATTAATTATTTTAATATCTCCCAAACTGGTTAGATTCTGCCCAAACCATTTCTGGGTAATTGGAGATCTCATGTGCTTTAGCCTCTCCACCAGTTTTCGTGGCTAGAGCACATCCAATGCTACCCCAAATCAACAAGTTCTTCTCAAGTTCCTAAGTCTTCTATTGTAAGATATGGCTATCATTATTCACTAAGAAAAATGATGGGATGCATCATCGCATCACAGAAGCATTGAAAGCAAGAGCTCGTGACATCAAAATAGAAAAGCATGGCAGTCATCTATGGAAAGATATAGCTCTTGGAATCCTCATTTGTAACATAGGTGGCACATAGGTGGCACTTATGGGAAAGAAAGAAAAAGGTCATCTAATACAAGGCTCATCATACATTTGTGGAAAGGAAACATCAGCCAGATGGGGATACTCTAGATCCTCAAGATTCTATGATGGAACCTTCATCAAGTTCACTGATCAAGAGAGGAAACAAGTGTTTTATCAAGAATTCCAAACTTGTGGAATTCATGGGATGATGGCATGATGACATAAAAGGAGAAGTAGATCAAGGGATTGAAGCTCTTTCAATCAAGGAAGTTGTTGCAGGAAGTCTGGATGACCCAAAGGAAAAATGAGAAATGTATGCTTACATTCAATATTGTAGAGTCATGTCAATGGTTGCAAGTAACATGGATCAATGCTCTATCTTGAGAGCATTATCAAAAGGAAGGATCTCCTCCCTTGAAGGGATGCAGGAATGCATGGGTCACACATTCACTAGATGAAATGAACATAATATGTCCTCATATGAAGAATGAGGTGGTTGACATTAATTGGAGGAACTTTGATTGGAAGTTCTTGGGAATGAAATGTGTGAAGAAAGGAAGGAAGAGATCATGGGCTATGCAACCATGGAAAAAGGCAACCAACATCCAAAGACCAAGAATATTTGACTAGAAAATCTCCAGGAAAGATATGAAGATTTTAATGGAGTCTGGAAAAAAAAGAGACCCTTGACAATATGTATATATCTTTGGGAGATGTGTTGATATGTATACAGGATGTTGATGCAAACTAAAAGATGTCATGATGAAAAACCATCATAAAGGTAATTTTGATTTAAATGTTTATTTCTTATTGTTGAACAAATATCTGGATGGCCTTATGCAGGGCTACCGAGGGAAGATCTATGGAAATATTCCACCATAAATGCCCAAAGATCCTTATGGAAACATGGCATGAAGATGGCAGCATGGCATGAAGGAAGGCCAGATATGAACAAATGGATCACTTTCCGATGATGGCATGACTGACTCATGGATGAAAGTGATGGATGGTTTGTGCCCTATGAAGAAGTCCCAAAACATGAAGACTCCTGAACAACGAAAAGAAGTTCATGACATCGTGAGGAAGAGATCTTCAAGCAGTTGGTTGACCCATCATCTCCACCTGAGGAGTTGTTGTAGGTCCCTAATTAAGAGGGAGCCTGGAAACAAGTTTCTTACTTGGAAGAAACTTGGAAGCAAAATTTCTAAGCCAAGAGGGAGCTTAGGTACATTCTTTACTTGGGAATGAGTACATTACTTTGTTGGAATAGATATGTCCTCCCTAGTTAAGAGGGAGAGATAGACACATCATTCTTGTCTTCACTTGGGAAGACAAAATGGAGGATTGAGTAAACATCTGGCATATGATACTCTTTGAAGATGGGTTAGGGCATCCAAGATAAGAGTAGTCATAGAGGACCTATATTCTTTGAGGACTAGGAATCCAAGATAATAATAGTCCTAGTGGAATACACCCTGAGAACTCGAGTGGGGTATGTTTTGAGAGAGACAATGATGAGGTTGTTTATACATCATTGGTCTTGCCAGCATTGTGCTCAGATCTCGTGGAGAGATAGAGTTGTTAGTCAAGCCCTTGCTATGTGACAATGTTGGTTGATATGATGCTACACAGATGGGTTACCAATCTGACTCTTCTTATAAGAAATTCTTCATATTGAGAATGACCAAGTACCATTATGAATACTTCCCTAGTTAAGAGGGAGTGTTGAAAAGTGTAACTAGGTTCAGACTTCATAATGACATGTGTAAATGTGATTTTATGTAATTGATGTAAAGAAGAAAAATAAAATTATTATTGTATTTCTTGTCTCATGGGTTTCATGAGCAAGGAATTTTATTTTAGTGATGGCTCCCATTGTGAGCCTTTACGATTCGTCATCTAGTCATAAAAGTCAATTTGAATCTATGTCATGTATGAAGGACCCTTCTTGGGCATGTTACATTTTGTATGAGTCATTAGATAAGTATGAAAGCCCTCCAAGACAAGCACAAAACCTCTCCTTCAAGTCGGCTACAAGATGAAGTAAATAATCTACACAAACAGACATGTTAGCTCACTCTCTCTCAAGTTAGCTTATTATAGGCTCCAACCACTATAAATAGGGCAGCTCGGCATCATTTCAAGTAGAGATTTTCGATCAAGGTCTGAAGTGTAAGGAAGTGAGAGAATCACTTGGAAAGAAGCCTTATAGCTAGCGAAAGGAAGGATGGAAGAGTGGGCATTGTTTGGGTTTGTTTTAGGGTTAACCTTCACTCACGCGTGCAAAGAAAAAGAATTGTTTCTGTTGCAGAAAAGGGTCGAAGTATTGCAGATCTGAAAGAAGGTCAAACTAAGAGAAGATGAGGGTGTATCTCTAGTCGAGTTATCAAGGAAAGGATCCCCCTCTAAAGCGGAGGGAATCAAGTCATAAAGGGAAGGTCTTGTGAATGAATTAGGTTTCCTGAATTAGGGTCAACAATTGCAAACCTAATTCAAGGAGGCCGAAAGTCTGAAGCAGAAGGAAGTCGACGCTGAAGAGGAGCCGAGAGGTAGGAAGGAGTAGAGGGCTGACTATCGTTGACTAAGGACCTCGCCAATGGAACTTGTGTCTTGGTCTTGGAGTGGCAAATAGGTCAAGGGTCTTGGTCTTGGTATTTGTCAATTGGAATCTCTATAAGAAGAATTTGTTCAAGTTTTCCTCTCAATAAGGAGAGGTTTTGGCCCTGGTTGATACCTTATATTCTGTGTCTCTTGTCTCTTTATGGTTTATGCATTGGTAGTTGTTTGATGAAAAAGAATACTATTAATCTATGTAAAGGAAGATCCTAATCTAATAAAGTAAAAAATCATTCACAATAGTTACTAATAGAACAGAAATCACTCAAGCTCGATGCCCTAGAGTTCTCAACAAGTTGCACCCCTTGATGTAGCCATTTATTGCTCGTCGCGGTTGGGACACAATAAGTTCCTTTGATTTAAAGGAGAACATGATATGCTTAGGAACTGGGTGATAGTGAATGAGGGGTATACAGTTTAGGCTAAAAATTTTGCCCACATGTTTATTATTAGTCCCAACCATCTTTTTCATTCTTCATTTTCTTTTAATTATGGCCATAAATGTTTGTATCTTTCTTTCCATTGCATCAACCTCTAATGGCGAAGTTTTCATGCCCTTACTCAAAGATGTGGATGGATATATGGTGTTAGTACCAGAGTCAAGTGATAATCAACCTAAATAATGGAAATGAATATTAGGGTAAGATGAAAAATGACAAGTATGGATTACCTCACGTACACTATATCAATCAGTGCTACCTATCCATGCCCCCCCTAGACAGAGAAGACCTCAGGGAAGGTTGCACTGGACTAAGAGCAAAGGTTCACCTCCCAGTGAAGTGTGGGACCAAGGATACAACAAAGAGTGGTCAATCATCAAGCTTAACCAGTTATCCATATTACAATCCCCTTAACATTAAATGAAAGCATATGACCACAAAAATGGTTAGTGTGCCTTTCGGTAGATGATCCACCTTCCTTTAAGAAGTATGCTGAACACTGACCAGAACATAGGTGGAACGCTCTTAATTAAAACTATTCATATCATAGGGTTGCTAGCTACAGGGTTGCTGGCTGGTTGGCTGATCTGAAAGGAAAAAAAAAATCACCCAGGCGTTACCCATTTGTTGGGTAACAGGGATCAAAATATTGATGGATAAAGATAAGATCTTTATATTAAATGTTCAACAATGACTACATGGGTATGTTAATCAGACCAGAAGAGTACACCAAAAGTAAATATAAAGTGGGATTGCCTAAGCAGCTCCTATAACTTCTATCAAACAAAAGAAGAACCAAGTATATAGCTAAAAACAAATACAACTGATTGCAAAAGCCCAGTCACAGCGAGAACATTCCAAAGTGTGTTGGAACTAGAAGCTGAGACTTAAGGAGGGACAGAAAAGGGCTACTTGACCAAATCATCAATCAGCATTAAGGGGCCAATGCACTGTCTGAGAATGTCATCTGGAAAGTACCCAGGGACATGGGGGCCTGCCCGTGGTATGCTGGGGGCAGCCCTCCTAACAGTCTAAGAGAATTGTTACAATAATTTCAAACTTTCAAAGTTAAACTTGTTGGTACCTGCATTTAGTTGGTAAAGGGGAGACACAATATCACAGTTATAACCATTCAAACCATCTTATGCGAGCACAAAAACCAAGAACATATACAAAACCCACAGATCAGTCTAGATTGCAGGTTCGACATCTATAAGAGATGAACATTAAATACCCCATTTGCAAGAAATCCTTGATGAAGACAATAATTCCCACAGTGAATCTTGTGTGATGACTGGAATGCCATATCTAAATTAATTTGTTATTATTTGTATCGCCCATTCTGAATACACATGAAAAGTTTGGGAATAAACCAATTCCAAAAGTGGTATTTAATATTGTGAATATGTAATATGACATAGAAATAAAATTGCTGTACACATTTCCAGGAACCAATCAAAATAATTGTTGTAGAACAGCGTTTAGTATCTAAATTAATTTGTTATTCTGTATCACCTATTCTTAATGCAGGTAGAAACTTTGAGACTAAACAAATTCCAAAAGTGAACATGTTCTGAATATAATTTATGTAAAGGTAATAAATATAGATAATAAATAATAATCACAATAATATGTAATTAAATAATAATTAGTTAAACAAATAGACATGTCTATACAGACATGATTGTTCGTGAAAGGGTACTTACCTGCCTATACATACAGGACTTTCACTCTCAATTGTAACATCATTTTCATTCATACATGTAATATATATTCTTGTATCTTAAATGGAGATCTACATATTCCAAGTCTTCTGGAGTATTTATCTTGAAGAACGAACATTGTTCGTTCCATTTGGTATCAGAGCAGTTCGATCCTCTGGCTGCTACACCGATGCACAGAGCCACACTCTCTGATCCAAGCCCCTTGACCATCAAGGTTTCGTCAACATTGTTTTCGTCAAGATTGAAGCGTTTCGCTACAAACTTTTGGAATTTCTCTGTTGCTGAGTTCGTCAAAAGCCCTTGGCCCTTTTGAAAAAAAGAAAGAAGAAAAAATATATATATATATATTGAAAATTTTACAAGATTATAGAAAAAATATAAATAAATTAAAAAAAAGAGTTAAAAAAATTATAAAAATAAAAAGAAACTTAAAAAATATAATAATAAAAAAAAAATTATAATTAAAGAAAATACATATATATATATATGTTGCACTCCACAGCCGCACGATGATTGCAACACATCAGCTCACGTCGCTATTATGTTAAATGTCCGACACCACCAAAGATTTTGGAGCTGCCACTTGACATTGCAGCTACCAACACTGAGTCCATTGGTTGTGTCTATCAATTCACGTTGTGCATGCCATCCTGCTCCATTGTGCCATCGGCTTACGTAGTAAACGTCCTGACCCGATCCCTGCTACCATCCAAGCAAGCACAACCATAACCACGAGTGTTCATATCCTATGCGTCACAATGCCATTCCTTGTTCGTTTCATTTCCACGAACTGCCTCCACCAATCACCATCACTGTTGCACGCAACAATCGTCCAACATCGCCCAACCAAAGTCCCACCCTATCGTCGCCATAGTCGGAAAACGTACACCAACAAGCAACCACTGGCTCCGTCCTGACTCATCCCTGCTCGCTCACATGTCATCTCCCTTCCGGTTCCCTGGAAGACAGTGTTCCAACAAACTCAAACACCCCCTCCGACTGTCTCCTTCCTACTAATTTGTTGTCTCCTTGACTGTCATAACCTTTCGACGTCGTTGCCCTCCTATAATTTGTGTTCTCCACCATTTCATTCCCGACACTGTTGTCCTCGTATAATTCGTGTCCCCCACCATTTCATTTTTATGTGATTGTGGTTAAAAGTTATATATAAGTTATTAAATAATTTAAATATATATTAAGTAATAATAAATTTAAATTAAATAGCTATATATTAAATAAAAATAATAATAATATTTAATTTCAAAAAAATAATTTTTTATTTAAAAAAACCATATTTGAAAATAATTAAAAGTTTACAAGTCCAGTTTCAAGGGTTTTTAAAAGGGTGTTATTAAAAGCATATATATATAATATTATATGATAGAGAGAGAGAGAGAGAGGTGTCCAAGTCAAAACATAAAAGGAGAATTTTTAAAGGATTCGATACAAAGGTTCCAAGGATATTCAAATTTAATTCAAGGTACTTTTTTAAAGAAAAATAAAAGTGATTATAATAAAAAATGGGTGATCTTTCAAGACTTTAAGTTCACCTCGATAAATGCAAATGGAGTCTAATTCAGAATTGAAGGAAGGAAGATTTCCAGAAACTTCACGTAATTATCCTTCGGTGCTATTTAGAATTAATGGGTCTATTGTGGGAAAAGATGTCACTATTGCTATTTCACTTGCTGAAGATAAAAATTATACAACGCCTAAAATCGCAAATCAATTAGTGATCCCGAAGTCAAATATAATCGAAAAATTAGACTGTTTTGGCAACAAAAAAATATGACAACCAATTTACAATTAAACATTGGGAATTACACATTTATATTGCAATTCTCAGTTCTAACCCTATGGAGCAATTAGGGTGACATTATTTTGCGTTCACCCTTGATGAAAACTCTAGGATCCTTCATCTTAAATACGAAAAAGAAGTTTTTAACATTTTCCTTCAAGAAAAAGAAAATAACACTCCAGGATGTTACATTGAAACCAAATTCAGTAACACCAGAAGACATGCAAGATATTTCAAAAATAATTTTTCAAGGTAAAACAATACTACAAAATATGCAAAGAGAAATTGACAAGGTCACCACTGACAAAAATGAAGAAGTTTCTTGGCTTAAAGACCATAGTGAAAAATTTTGATGCAAATTAAGAAGCTAAAGAAGGACAATAAGTCATTAGAAAACAAGGTACAGCAACTTATCAAGAAGGAAACATCAAATGTAGAAATTCAAGTTGACGAAAAGATAACAAATATCAATCCAATCAATAACACAACTCAAGAAGACGACAAACTAGTTGAAGTAAAGATGTACTTAAAAGTTGTAGTTCCAACAACAAAAGATTCAAGTGAAGATCCTGAAATTAACCATTCAACTTCCATAACTAAAGGAAATCAGGTACTTCAAATAAATCAAGAAAACGACAGAAACAAGATAAGGGAAAATCAAATCACTAGAATTCCTTATTGACCTCTGAATCACAAGAGTAAACAACTCAATCAAGCTATGTATGTCAGTGCAATCCACTCATGTGATAACAATTCATCACAAGTTTCCAATCCCTGCAAGATTCCGCAGAAGATTGATCTAGGATGGTCTAATCCCTTCTCAGTGCGACAGTTTTGTTTTTCACTTAGAGGATCATATCAACTTCTATCAACGAAGATGACAGTGCCTAAATGAGAAGACATTCAAAACAGAAAAAGAGATCAAGCATTTTCATCAGCAAGCTTTGAGGACAAAGCTTTTTGAAGGGGAGGGCAATGTTATGAATATAATTTATGTAAAAGTAATAAATATAGATAATAAATAATAATCACAATAATATGTAATTAAATAATAATTAGTTAAACAACAGGGCATGTCTCTACAGACATGGTCGTTCGTGAAAGGGTACTTACCTGGCTAAATATACAGGGCCCTCACTCTCAATTGTAACATCATTCTCATTCATACATTTAATATATATTCTTGTATCTTCAATGGAGATCTACATATTCAGTCTTTTGGAGTATGTAGAGACTTGGAATATGTAGATCTCCATTGAAGATACAAGAATATATATTAAATGTATGAATGAGAATGATGTTACAATTGAGGGTGAAGGCCCTGTATATATAGCCAGGTCAGTACCCTTTCACGAACAGCCATGTCTGTAGAGACATGCCCCTTTGTTTAACTAATTATTATTTAATTACATATTATTATTATTATTATTTATTATCTATATTTATTACTTTTACATAAATTATATTCATAACAGAACAATTTAATATTGTGAAAATGAATATGCAGAAATAAGGTTGCAGAGCACCTTCCCGGGAAACCTATCGAAATAAACAAAGCAGAACATATTTTAGTGGAAGCAACTAAACAAGAAAGTTAATTGGTTTCCTCAGTCATGACTACAAAAATAAAGGGATAATGTACAGTTTAGGTTGTTTCCCTCACTGACTTTAACTCTCTTCATTTGCTGTTGAGGGTTTTCAAAAACCAACATTCAAAACAAAATTGTGAATTTTCCATCATTTAATATATTATTCTATATATGAGGATGCTTTAAAGTATATTTAATGTCCAAAACATAGTTGCTTTTATGTTTGTGAATATTGACTTGCATTTATCTTTGTATTACACCGCTAAATTTGTGTTACTGTCAGAATGCTAATTCACAATAAAGCTACCTCGATATACATAGCTATAGTAGATTTGTTGGATCCTTTGGGTTCCTTCAAACAAGAGATAGCATCCAAAACTAGATTATCAAACCTGCAAACAAAAAAGCAGCAATCATCAACATATCAAGAAGAATAAACAATCATACCTATCTTGTATGAAACATGTCAAGCTCTTCCACATTTAAGTTGAGTTCGTATCTATAAACTGAATATAAAAAACAGCATTTAAGAGCATAACATTAAAAAGCAATATGCATGTTAAAAATCGTATATGGGAAAGTACGCACTTAATTTGACAAACGAGAAGTATAAAACTTAAACTATAGTGTGTTAATATATTTTCACGAAGCACCATTTCTCATACTGGACCATAGCTATTGCTCTTAAAAATGGTCATAATGATTGTAATCATAATGTTCATAATTGTATAAAGCACTTCAGGACAAGTTTTTATTACCAACGAAGAACAGCTGACAATCTCTCTGGGATAAGTTTGGAAACACTGGAGGGCACCAATCAGAGTTTCAAGAAACCACGATTGTAATATAATAGACAGAGAAGATTAAGAAAGATTCATAATCAAACAGAAGTCAAAAAGCCAATTGGAAGGGTTAAAACTTGTCATGACGAGTATAATAACAGAGACAGGTGCAAAGCTAAAAAATACCCTCACTGGTAAAAATGACCTCCTGGATCTGCACGAAAGATAAGTCCAAATTGTCCAAGTACCCTAAGACACCTTAGTGACCACTTGTCTCACTTTAAGCTGGCTTTCCCCCAGCACAAGCAGGGTTTCCCTAAGATCAAATCACTAATCTGTCTATTGCCACAAAATCTGAAAATTAGATAGATGAGCTGTATGATTACTGACACTTTAAATAAAGGGTGAGAAGACAAGTAGGGCTGAGGTGCTTTGTCGTTTGGGCAAATGGAATTAGAATATTACTTGATGAAGAAGTTGGTCATATGAAGGAGAAATCAGCAAGTTGTGTTATACCTGAACATCACCAATTAACTCACCCACATTGATGCAAAGAAATATATGATAAGCCCATTAAGATTATTTGTCACTTAAGCTGAAAACCAACCAGCATATGATGCAATTAATAAAGCAAAGAGATTAGCAACAGCCTTAATCTTCATTGACAAACATTCTTTACATCAAGCAACAGGAAGGGCATGGATACCGCTCCAAAGAGACCTCTAGCATCCAAGCAGTTGACAAGAAGCATGTAACAAATTGGAAAATAAAGACATATAAACAGAATTTAATATAGCAACCCTAGCATTAATATGATCTATACTGCAGCAAAAAATAACATAGTTCACCCAAGCTTTTCCTCCCTCTAACCTGCAAATTTACAATACACTTGGCCTTCTGAAGGGAAATTTTCTCCACTTAAACTCTGATTTGCAAATGAGAAGATCTCATCCTTTGATAGTGTTTTCACCTAAGCTAATTCTAAAATAAAATATCACTTACAAAAGTCTAGAGAACCTTAGATATTTCTTTTCTCAAAAAAATAAAAATAAAATATTATGAGAAGGGTCTAGATATGCCACCTGTCCTCTTTTAGCAAGAACATACTCATGAAGATGCTTTCCTTCATGGATAGATGAGCTGCTCTAGGACCTTATAGGCTGAGAGCTCCCTTCTAGATAACACCTCCTTAACTAGCCATGTAATAATTGATGCCAATTACAGAGGGTGCTCTTCAAGGGAGGGAAGCACTTCTCCTTGAGATGAGAAAATAATAAAAAATGCCATGCCTCTTCATTAATTAAAACTAGAGCATTGCTTCAAAACCTCCAAGTTGGGCACTTCAAACACAACTAGAGTTTATGGAAATCACTGTAACTCCCTCAATATTTTTCGGACTTTGTATTATGACCACACTTATGAAACGTTGCAGCCATTTCGCACCTATTAGCATTAATCTAGCAGCAACATAGGCCCTATGTCAACAGATATTTCCTCAAGATGGTGGGCACTGCCAACAAACTCCTTACAAAGTTGATCTCATGGACATGCCCCTACAATGACTATCTATAAAACAACATGCCAAAATGGGTGTTTCTCTCCAAAAACATGCAAGAACAAGTGTAAGTACATGCCTAATGTAACCTCCTTCGTGTGCCCTTTCCCTTGGGTAAGAAGAAGATGCCCAGTGTATCATGTAACGTACATCACACTCCTAAAAGCCTTTCATGTTTGGCAATAACTCCAAACATGTACCTTATGCCTTGGGTTATGTGAAATGCCTCAAAGTAAAATTCAAAGTAAGAAAGCATGATCATATGCAGAAGGCACCCCGAAAGGTAAGTTACTACTACATGTGCAAAACTACCCCCAAAAATGTGAACTCAACCACAGAAATGCCTCAATAGATGTGAGCACCATACAATGTGAAAGAAAAAGGAAAACATGTAGATCTCCATCTCTCCCCAGCTTGATCAACAAGAATATGCTAGCATTCACAATTTGTACCAAGCTCCCAAAGCTGACATCATCATCACAGTGCTGCTAAGGGGATGCCAAAAAAATGCAAAAATAAGTTTTGCATTTTAGAGTGGTAACAATACCCAGTAGAGATATAGAGGAAAATATTCATGTAGTAATCAAAATGAATGACAACACCAACTTGCAAGGTAAGATAATTAATGTGCTTTGAAAGAACAAAAAGGGTGGTTCACTGCATTTGGAGATCATTCTTCTTGCACAGTAAGATCACTAATGTGCTTCGAACAATCAAAATGGATGGTGCCCCTGGTTTGGAGATAATTCTTCTTGTTATCATTCACTCTCATAAAGTTTATCGGCTCTACTCTAATCTGATTTTCCCTACAACATAAATGGTGGATCAACAAAAGAAAGAGGATGCCCCAAAATAAAGAGCATATTAAGCCTCAGAAACAATCACATTGCCCAAACCTTAAAGAGATGTGCCAGAATGGGATGGGTGGAACACCTAGTTCTAACTCCACTTGAAGCTTGTTCTAGCACAATTTCGCACTTCTTAAGATAGATAAAGTCCAGAGTTCTCTAGTGCAAAACTCACTAAGACGAACAAAGTTCGTTCACACACAAATATATTCAAAATATCTAAAATATGAGAACATCCATCATAGGATAAAATAATATTTATATATAAATGTTTGAATGTACAATTGATATGGCTGAATTAGAATACAATGAGAGCCCTGTATATATAGCTAAGCATGAGTGCCCATTCGTAAGGAGTCATGTCTTTGGGACATGCCCTTTCATTATTAATTATACTTGTTAATCATTATTTATCATTATTATTTATGTTATTTTATACATAGTTATGTTCATAACATTTCCTTCCCGTTTTGAAATGCTTTGTCCTCAAAGCATATCGATGTGAGGGCTTCATATCTTTTTCTGTGTCTTGTAATGTTGCTCCAACTTTCCCAATTCTTGGAGTTGTCATCTTCAATAATGCAAAACTATATTAACTTCTTATTGTGGTACAAAATTGTCACATTGTGAAATGATTTAACCATCCCAAATCAATCTCCTGTGGAGCTTTGTGCTTATAGGCTTCCAAGAATGAATTGTTAGCATGAGACTTAACTTTGCCAACATCAATATTTTCTGGAACATAATTCAGTTTCTTTTGTCCTTAGCGATATTGATTTGTTGACTGGTTGAGATGTTTAATCTTATGATTTGGATGTCAATAAGGAGTACTTTTGACTTGATTTTCCTTATCATCCTTGTGATGATTTTTTTATTTACTTCAGTTATATCAATCCCTTCACGCATTAATGTTGTTTGCTTCATTGTTAGATCTCAACTTGCAATTTCCGTCATTTAAACTGCAGCATCCAAGTATTTTGTCCCTTCAACTGGATTGGAAATTGGGATATTTTTGAATTGTGATATTATTTGGATCAATGTTTGTTCCCTTTTCTTCAACTTCTTTTTGAAAATCAGATGTGATATGTTGTAATGATCACTTATTACAAAGTTTCCTTATGTTGCAATATTAGTTAAGCAATTGTAGATAGAACATAAGTTAAATGCACAACAGATGACAACCAAGAACATAATGAGACACAGAGAATTTAGGTCCAATGACCATGGAAAAACCCACATGAGTAGGATGGAAAACATCAAGCATGAGATATAAATTGTTCAGCAGAGATACAAAGTACAATGAGAGATCGAGAGAATGAGTAAGTTCACCCAAATCTGAACAAGTTGTAGCATAAACATCACTGGAAGAAGCAACTGATGCAAACTCTAAATCAAACTTCAAGTTCTACTCTTACTCACCAAGTCTCTCTCTCTCTCAAAATCTTCTTCAAATCGCTCCAACTCTCTCTCTCTCGTGCTCGAATCTTTCTTTCACAATGCACGAGTCATGAGGAGATGAGATGATATGAGATACATATATAGGAGGAGCAACAAATTCCGGTCATAAAGGAGTAATACACATGCCTTAAGGAAGAGTAACATATGCCATTTAGGGAGTGTAACTCATGTCATATGGAGAGGCAACGTATGCCTTGCAACTTATGTCGTTAAGAGGCCTAGATGGAGGAATCTCACATGCCTTAGTAATTTATGCCATAAAGGATCAAATGTAACATATGCATTAAAAATTGTGTAAGACGAATCGTTTATGACATGTCTTTACTGGGTGTAAGAGAGTGTAAGAGGAGTGCAACAAATCCATTAAGGGAGAGCGAGAGAGAGTAACGCAATACCTTGTGATTTATCAAGGAGAGAGGAGAACGAAATGATTGAGAGGCTAAGGTGCCTTGAAATTCCTTTTAATAATAATATCATAGTATCGTAAGGATAATAATAAATGTTATGACAATATCGATGATTAAGTCAAAATTGAACTATTAAGATTAATAAATGATAATTTAAGTGATTTTCCAACATTTATACTTGATTACCAATTGATGCAAGGTGATTTATTATTTTGGAAAGTCGTGCTTGAAATGCTAGACATGACTTCCTATTTTTAAAAGTCACTCGAGAATTTTCAGAAATAGAATTTTATTTAAGGAAACTCATCCTCGAGCTGTCAATTTTCAACACTCCTCAGCTAGGGAGGAATTTCTTTCAATAACAAGGATCTTTGCTTTCTCTACTCATCTTTAATCATCTTTGCTCTGGAACAATGATGTCACAATCTAACGAAGGAGAATCATCATAGGGCAGATTCATCTATCACCCTATATCCATTAATCTTCCCACCTTGACATAGACTTGGGGAGATTACCACTTGTCAACACATGACAAGGATCGCACGCAACCACGGTTTTTCTCAAGAGTTTGTTACGAATATAAATTACATAAAATAAAGTGAAATAAACAATGTAAATAATCAAATAATCAAATATTGATTATGTTAAATAGTCATTAAGTTAAGTGAAAAGGCATGTCTACAAAGACATGCCCAGTTATGAAAGGACACCTGCCTAGGTATATATGCGGGTCCTCATTGTAACATTCAACATCACGTATACATTTTTATATATAAGAAATTATTATTACAAAATACCTAGTGTATTTTTACCAATGTTTTAAGACTCCGACTCCGACTCCGACTCGGTCGAGCAATGACTCCGACTCCGACTCCGAAACGGTAATGACTCGGCCGGCTCGTTTTCAATGACTCGGTCGTTGTAAAAAATACATTAAATATTTAGTTTTTTTATAAAAAAACATAATTTTGAAGATTTTAAACATAATTTTAAAGATTTTCATTCATGTTTCCAAACACACAACATTATAATATAGATGGAAAACAACATATGATCAAAGTAAGCTCATGAACCAATCCATTATATCAAAATGGTACCCAATGGCAATACATAGTCAACTGTCATACATGATCAAAGACTCAAAACAAAAAACACATAACCAAGGAGGCTAGAAATGGCCTCTACAAGACTACAAGTCTACAACAAAAGTACTACTGGCTAGTAGCTACTGCCAGAGGAGCCAAGATCATGTCGATCAATCTCTGGATCATCATCATCATCAGAGTCAGAGCCCCCTGCCCATGGCTCCTCCTCATCATCATCATCTCCAACTACAACTGT
Source organism: Pinus taeda (assembly GCA_000404065.3). Lineage (NCBI taxonomy): Eukaryota > Viridiplantae > Streptophyta > Pinopsida > Pinales > Pinaceae > Pinus > Pinus taeda. The sequence continues at coordinate 57,026 of APFE030011725.1, forward strand.
AGAAGTGGTACCACTAGCAGGCTGTGCAACTGCAGTAGATGCACGCTGAGATAGAGTAGCTATGCGGCTGCGCTTCTGTCGTGGTTTAGGCTGAGAAGAGGAAGAACCTACAACTGGAGTCCTTGCTGGCTGTGAGACTGAGGCTGGTGGATCTGCATTCAACTGATCATGTTGAACTTCAGCTGATGTCTCCAAATATAAATCTAAACCAAGATCCTCATCAGGATCAAACTCTGCTGGACAACTCTCCACTACCCAATCTGACGTTGGATCAATGTCTTCCAACACAATGGGATCTGAATCAGGTCTTTTGTTCAACAAATGGTTTCGTCTGAGCCGAAGGTTGTACTGGACATAAACTAGATCATTTAACCGTTTTTGATCCAAACGGTTTCTCTTCTTTGTGTGAATCCTCTCAAAGACAGACCAATTTCGCTCACACCCAGTTGCACTGCAAGTTTGACTCAAAATACGAATTGCAAACCTTTGCAATTCAGGAACATGGCCACCAAATGCCTCCCACCATTGTGCTGCAAAACACATAGGAGTGTAATGATTTAGCTCAACAAAATTACAAATTATATCTAACTTTCAAATTATAAACAATTTAACAAACTTAAAAAAAAAAAAGTAAAACTATTAAGAATTTGAAAATTGAAATTTTTGTTTACCTGGCTCATCTGCTTCTCTTGCAATCTTTGCTAGGTTCTTCCCAAAGGTACCTGTTGCATTGCTGAAGGTTGTGGCCTGTCGGTGTACCTCCAGCTGATCAGACTCCAACGGGATCATGCGTTCAATGCATTCAATCATTCCATCTCTGACCTCCCCCCTCAAAGCTCCTGACTCCTTAGCTTTATAATGATACCGTGGGTTCAAAAAATACCCAGCTGCATGTATAGGGCGATGGAGTTGATTGTTCCATCTTTCATCAATGATTGCCCAAATGGGCCCATACTTTGCCACTCTATCCTTGTATACCGTCTTTATTTGCTCCTTTGCTTGATCCATAGCCTCATATATGAAGCCGATAGCCAACCTTTCCCCATCAACCAAGCGCAACACCTTAACTAGTGGCTCGACAAGCTTCACAACCTCTGCTACCTTTCTCCAAAAAGTTTCTTCATAGATTTTCCTTTTCAATTCTTTGCCTTCCGGTTTGTTAGACCAATTGCTTTGATTCCATTCATCACTGGAAAACATCTTTTGCAAGTTTCGATGTTGGGAAAGCATAGATTGCAATGTCAAAAAATGTGTAGCAAATCTAGTGATGGCAGGCCTAATAATATCCTTGCCCCCAGTGTGTTTCCTGAGTCCTCATGAGGCTCAAAATCAATGTATGATTGTAGATAAATTTTGTTATGCTTTTGGCATGATCTATGGTGTTTCTAACCCAACCTAATTTTCCAATATCCTCAAGCATGAGGTCTATGCAATGTGCAGCGCATGGGGTCCAAAAGATGGTCTTGTGTTTTTCCTCTAACAATTTACCAGCAAGAACA
>APFE030011741.1:5347-26569 GCA_000404065.3 Pinus taeda
CCCAAGTGCGTCTGGAGAAATCATCAGTGAAAGTTAAGAAATACTTGCAGCAAGAGAATGAAGCAACAGGAAGTGGACCACATAAATCACTGTGCACAAGCTGTAAAGGGGCTGAGGCGTGCCAAGAGGCACGTTTTTCAAAACTGTCCCGATGATGTTTTCCGAGTACACATCCGGAACACACACCATCTCTGCAAGATACCATAGGAAGACTTGTCACCATATTTTCTTTACATAGATGCTGAAGGGAGCGATAGTTTAAGTGACCAAATCGCTCATGCCAAAGTTTGCTCACTTCATCATTATGAGCAACAAATACTGAGGGAACATTTGATGACCCAAAGTTGTGAAACTTATACAACCTTGTGGAATCATCAGCAATGCCAGTGGCTAAAATCTGTCTAGGATCCTTTAGGTCCTTAACTACAACATCATGAGGTGAAAATTCAACGATTTTACCTTCACCTGAATGAGTTATCTGATATACAGATAGAAGGTTTTAGGATAAGGTTGGAACACATAATACATCATTAAATTGACCATTGTCTATATGAACAGTTCCAGTCCCTACAACACTAAGAGATCTATCATCACCAACATATATATTTTTGGTGTTACAATCATTTAAAGAAGAAAAAATGGCTTTATTTTTGGCCATGTAATAAGAAGCTCCAGAATCAATGAGCCACTCATGAGAATGAGAGGAAGAAGATACATTTAGTGCATAGCCAGACCGAGATGCTTGACAACCACATGCAGAAAGTGCCATTCCTGAAGATGAATTTGAAGAGTGCTCCAAATGGATGTTATGCTTCTTCATTGCTGCTTCCAAGGTTTCCATCTTCTTAAAGCATTTAGATTCTAAGTGGCCATCTCGATTACAAAAGTGGCAATGTCTATCAGTCTTCTTCCCTTTGTTTTTATTTGCCTTATCATTCTGGTGAAATGATTTTCATTTTGAGGCTGAAATTGCTTAGGACCCTTGTTTGGTTTAGGACCATTCCTTTTAGGATACAACTTCTTAGGATTCTTTGAATTTGGTTGTTGTTGGGCAGTTAATGCTTTCTTAGAAGAGTTTCCAAGATTAAGAAGACCAAGGTGTAAGATTTTTTCTTGTTCTCTTATTAAAGAATCACAAAAAGCATCAAAAGAAGGGGGCTTGTAGTCGTGTCCTTGAGAAATGAAGGTTTCTCTTGTAGAATGGAAGGTGGAAACAAACACAGAGTAGGCTGGTCCCAACTTGGTAAGAATGCAATAGATAAGGGCACTATCTTCTTTCTTAACCTTAACACCTTCCAAGAGAAGTCTAATGGTCTTGAACTTGGAAAAGAAATCTCCAATGCAAGAAAAATTATTGGGGTCCAATGTAAGCAACTCATTTTCAAGTTGATGGGCTCTAAGTTCATTTTTTATTCCAAAAACTTCAGTAAGCTGCTCCATTGCTTTATCAGGAGTATCAATTTCTGCAATATGGAATCTCAGATCGGGAGAGATAGACATCCCTATCAACTCATGTGCTTGATCTTGTCTATTTTATCATTTGTCTGCTTTCTCTTCATCTTTTGTCTTGGTTTCTTGGCTTGAGGCTATTCGATAAAGACCTTTACTTCTAAGTAAATCCACAATGTAGGACCACCATTGGAAGTAGTTGGTGCTATCAAGAATGACTCGGCATGGACTTTCCATTTTAATAGAAACTGAAGCTATATATGCTGTAACTAAGTGTTCCAATGGAAATATCTTGAAAAATTAGGCTGGTTAAAAAAAAACAGCTCTGAAAACAACTTCCGGATGAAGAAGTTATGGCTTTTTGAAAAAAAGTTGATGAAGGCGCCGAAAAAGTGCGGGAATGTGCGGAAATGAAAAAAATGCCCCTTTTTCCAACAAAAGGAGATTTGAACCCAAGACCTCTACTCTCATAAATTAAATTTGAACCAAGTGAGCTATACAAAAAGTTTGAGAGAGAGAGGGGGGGGGGGCTTTGTTTTGTTTTGGTCATTGAAGCTTTGGATTGCGTGCTTGCTTGAGAAAGCTCTTTTTCGTCCTACAAAAAACAAACACAAAACCCAACACGGACATACAAAAAAAAAACAAGCCTTATGGCTTAAAGTTAGCTTTACCCGGAAACTAAATATTTTCCTCAATGTTTCTGATTTTCTAAGATCACACTAAGGCGTAGCGAAAAAGAGCATACGCATGAGAAAAATCCTTCCTTTCTGTTTCTGATTTGCCTAGATCACATAGAGTCGTAGGGAAAATAGCATACACATAAATGAAAGGTATAGATCTGGTAATAAAAAAGAGATATATAAACCGAAACCGAAATAAACAAAGAGAAAATAACTGTAAACTGCAAATAAACACTGTATACCTCTAGATCTTAAAAATGACGCAGCTAGGGCTACCGGAAACCTTTTCGCGTGAAACAAAAGGGGTTCCTCACTGGAATAGATGCTCCTAAAATAACAGAGCAGTCCTCTCGGCCCGAAAGCAGTCAGAAACAACAGATCTAGGAGATGGCAGTCAAATGGAGTTGTACCGGCTTCAGATTTGGATCACCAACGGATGCGGCCCTCAAATAGCTCTGATACCATGTGGGAATTTACAGGGTAAGTTCCTCAGACAGAACACCAAAGGAAACTGCTCACAACCAGATCACAGATCAATACACCAATATTTTGACGTGGTTAAAACCCTCAAAGAGGGAAACAATCCACGGCCTGAGCCAACGCGTCCACTTCAGGCAATTTATTAATAAAAGAATGAAAATTTACATAATATTCTCTCGTGAATGGTTAACCTACAAATGACCCTCCATACGCTTTAAATAGAATTCATGGACCAATTTGGTGCTAGGCCATGGATCAAGTGTCGGTAATACCGAGGAGAGAATGAACCGTCAGATCACTACATATCGTGACCGTCAGATTGTAAGTTACAAATGTACATAGTAATGAAACACACTTTACCTAACTCTATACAAGACCAAGTTATACTTAACTATTCCTATGTGTCGGAATATCCTAACATCAACTAAGGAGAACTTCATCTGCAATCTGTGTATCGGTCATTACTATTCATCCATCAAATTCACCGCCCTTTACAACCTAACCCTTGCCCTGTTCTGCTTTGTCTTGTTCTGCCCTATTCTGATCTATATTGTTATGCTCTGTTATGCTCTACTCTTGCATTGTTTTATTATGCTTTGCTTTTGCCCGAATTATGAAGAAGAAGAAATAATGAAGGATGTATCATACTGACTCAAAGTCAGTCTCAGAGTATGTACCATTGGTCGTAGACTAGTCTCAACCAACTCGAAGTCAACGTCATAGTGAGTACAACTCCACTGGACCCAGACTAGTATCATCCTCCATTGACTCAAAGTCAATCTTAGAGTGTGTACCACTAGTCCCAGACTAGTCTCAACTGACCCAAAGTCAGCTTCATAGTAAGTACCACTCCTACCACTGGTCCCAAACCAGTATCGCAGTCTCAGAGAGGGTACCACTGGTCCCAAACCAGTCTCAACCAACCTGAAGTTAGCATCATAGTATGTACCACTCTCGTTGGTCCCATACCAGTATTGCACTGACACGAAGTCAGTCTCAAAGTATGTACCACTAGTCCCAGACCAGTCTCAACTGACTTGAAGTTAGTGTCATAATATGGTACAACTCCTACCACTGGTCCCAGACTAGTATCATTGATCCCAAATCAATGGAGGTCATCCTAGTGTAGGGAGTATGGTAGATACAACAATGCGTCCATCAGTACTACTATGGTCCCTAACTTCATTTCCCTGCTCATTGATCATATGAGAGGTACTTCCCATGAGTCCTAGACTGCATGGGTAGGATGCCTCAACAGGAGAACTAATCTATCATATCCTCATAGGAGAACACATCAATCCTGCTAGAATCGCCATGGAGAACACATCAATCCAAGCTGCCATAGAGAACACATCAATCCAGGCCTCACAAGAGAACACATCAATCCTGCTACAATCACCATGGAGAACACATCAATCCAGGCCTCACAGGAGAACACACCAATCCTGCTACAATCACCATGGAGAACACATCAATCTAGGCCTCACAGGAGAGCACATCATCCTACTACACAGGAGAGCGAATAATCCTGTTCCACAAGAGAGCGAATCATCTTGTCCCACAAGAGAGCAAGTCATATTGTTCCAGTGCGCACCACTAGGAGAGGGTGAGTCACCTTGTGGTCGTATGTTACTCCAGTAAGAACCGCAAGCCCTTAGAGCTCCCAGATCTGAATGTATGCAACATGTAGGACCCTTGTACAAGGGTTTCTTGATAACTCCGAGTCATTTGGGAAAATCACAGATTAGATCTTTCCTCAGAGCTTTGACAAGGTGTATCTGCCTATACATTATCTTAATGTGATGGAGCCTCCTTTCTCATTGACTTACCATATCCCATATGATGTCTATTTGCTAGAGCAACCAACGAATACGGGATTCCTCAATAATCAAATCCCACCTCTGGTTGTTACAGAGAATCACAGTTGTATGTGTTCAAACAGCTCACTGAATAGCTTCCCCAACCAGGCAGCTTTATACGAGTTCATACTCATAGATATGTAACCGGTCTCGTTGTTTCTTATGGCAACCAACTTCTGCTTCCTGGTCATCCATTATATTGAGGAAGAATCCAAATAGAAACAACACTAAAAGTGCTCTAGTGATCCTCCACACTACTTGCCTAATTTGCATTCGAATAATCATGCAGTTTCATATTTCTGGCAGTGTATCTCAATCCATGAGAGATTGTGTCCTGAAGACATCTCAGAAGATTATTGGCACCAATCTAGTGAGGCTCAACCAAATATGAGCTCACAATACTAACTACAAAACATATGATTGGATGAAGGTTCACCAAGAACATCAACACGAATGAGTTTTTGAAACTTAATGGAATTTCCCAAATTTGGTCCAAAATCACTACCATATAGCTTCTAAAAGATAAGATCCTCGAGGTAGTACAGGTTGTAGTCCACCATACCAAATCTTTTCAGAATCTTCACCACATATTTTCCTTGGGATAGGAAAATTTCGCTTGGCTTTTGCCACACTTCAAGTCATTAGTTCTTCATTTCAAATTTAGAAGCCAACTCTCTCTTACATTTGTGAATGAGAGGGTATGCACCTGTTAGAAAGAGGTCATCCATGTACAACACCAGTTTGAGAGGCTTGTCATCTCCAACCTTAAAGTAAAGGTTAGGATTGATTTCACTCCTAGTGAATCCCAGCTTCATCAAATAGCTATCGATCCTCTCATACCATGCTCGTGGTGCTTGATTCAGCCCATATAGAGCCTTCTTCAACCTACATACATGAGATTTTCAATTATAAATCTCAAATCCTTCGGGTTGCTACACATAGGCCTCTTCTTTGATCGAACCATGCAAGAACACGGTCTTCACATCCATATGATGTAGGTTCCATCCTTGTGAAGCCACAAGGGCTATGATCAAGCGGATGGTTGTATATCTATCAACATGTGAAAATATCACATCATAGTCTATACCTTCCTTCTGGGAGAAACCATGAGCAACAAAACGAGCCTTTATACTTTTCTGTACTTCCATCTGCTCCATGCTTTATCTTGTAAAGCCATTTTGAAGTAACAATTGCCTTGTTTGGGGTCTGGGAACTAATTCCCATATGTCATTCTCCATAATAGACTCATATTCTTAGGTCATATCATCCTTCCATACTTGATGCTCGACGGCATCTGAGAATGATGGAGGCTCATTTTGTATGATTGTGCTCATGATGGTTAGGTATCCCTAATACCTGTTAGGTTTCTTACTTTCATGGAAGGTTTCTTGGGGTGCAGCATGTCCTTCAACATCATCAAGTATCCCCCTAAGCCATGAAGGGCTCTTCCAAGAAGAGGAAGGCTCATGTGGATGAGGATCAATCAAATCCATGGGTTCTTCTACATTAGGCATTGATTCATCATCCTTTTCTTACAATTCCCTGGTGTCGGCTTCTTGAGAGCTCATCAAAGTCGGAAGATTGTCCACCTTTTTGAGAGCCATATCTTCATCAAAGCTGATCATGACTAATCACGACTTCCCTTTGACTGATGGTGAATATTTCTTCAGGAGTTTTGGAACCGAATGCTTGATGAGGGCATCGATTTTGTACATATACGACCGTGTTTGTAGTTTCAGCCCATAGAAACTTCGGAATTATTTGATCATGTAGCATGGCTTGGACAACTTCCATAATCATATGGTTCTTCCTTCCCACCACACCATTCAGCTCAGGAGTATGTGGTGTAGTAGTCTCCCTCTTAATTCCAACCTTAGATATGCTTGAGTGAAACAACTGTAATATATGAGAGGTCTTTCTTTGGCTTGAGGGGAATGGTCCCCTTTTGAGCTTTCCTTTAGCACATCCTGGACATACACCTTCTTCCTCTACTCAGAATTTGAGCATCCCTGTCACCATTTGCCTTACACCGAGTATACCTTTATAATGAAGGGGCGAAAACATCCGATGCTAAAGTTTGGACTGAAGAGATGTGTCATAAGACATGATACCTAGTAGACTTCCATCGATCTGATATAATGAATCAACACTAAGCCCAAGAGTAAAGGCATCTTTAACATTATTTTTCAATATACGTACCTTGCCATTGCTAAAGGTTACCTTGTAGCCTTTGTGTTATCGGGAAATCTAGTGTCCATGCAAAGCTGCTAGTCCCACTAAGACGGGTAGCTATCTTAGAAACAAACAAACTAAAGTTACTTTCATTTTCCTTTATGAGAAGTAGATGGGAGAGAAGCAGAGTACCAACCTCAGTCTTTCTCTTGGTTCCTTTCTTGTTTCTTCTCCCCTTTGACAGATCTTTTCTGCTCCTTCATTACTTACCCTGCTTCAAAGAACACTTGTAAAGTCAAAGTAGCATAACACCATCAAAGTACAGAGATCTACAATCATAAACAATATAGGACCATATATATATTGATCACACAAATTCATATATCATCAAACATACAAGAATGTGGAGGAAAACTTGAATAGCTTTATTGATAGAAAGAGTAGAATAGAGGATTACAACCCATTGATCTGACCCAGCATCATCCTCCCAGCATGAAAGCCCTTCTTCACCTCATGAAAAGCTTAGATCACCCAACACTATGATGTTCCACCAAGAAACCAACAACACTGCCTTACAAAATACAAGATTCCAGCCTCTGGATCTCTGGGATGAGGGATCCATATATAGATGTTTGCAAGGGGGTGAATAAGCTTCTATGATTTTGATTAGCGTCCTCTCTCTTATACTTCTTAGTTCCACTTGGAGATTCATGATCTCTTACTCATCCCTGGGAAAATTCAGAGAGGCAAGTGTCACTGGAGAAGTTTCTTGAAGATTCCATGATCATCCACCTTGCAAACTATCTCTGCCATTTGTCTACTCTCACCCATCGCACCCTACAAAAGGGATTTCTAGTATGCATCACACTTTTTGCATGTGGCAGGTTAGATGCATCACACCCTTAGCACTGAGTTGTCTGTATGGTCCAGTTTTGACCAATTCTGAGCAGTTTTCCATGGAGAACTTCTGGGAGATTATGTAATCAATTGACCTTGTTCCTTTAGGGTGTGAAACAACAGTTTTAGGGACTCAGAAGCTCTTGGTTTATGGACATATATGATTGGTGTTGCAATGCCCAAATATGTCTATAACATTTTCCCCCTAAAGCATGAGGTCAAAAATCTTTTGATGTCGGGTGAAATGCTTTATCATGAGGATCCGAGGTTTTTCAAACTGGAAGGTGACCTGTAATAGGATACAATACAATACATTATATTCATATTATTTTCATGATCTAGTTGAGGTGGGCATTCCCATGATCAACTTTATAAATTCATTTTCATGTACATAGGACAGACAACCATCTGTGTGGCAGACTAATGATTCTGATAGAGCCATCATCCTTTGATTTGGATGATCATCTATGCGGTAATGATGTACATTTGATGTCTTTGTTTTCTTGAATATATCGCACCCCGGATGGATGAAACTAGATCTGGGGTCTTCAAACTCATCCAATCTTTGCCCGAAGTACAAGTCGATCCATGTGAAAATATGTTCTGGAGTCGAACATGGAAAGACATCCCTTGATTACTAGCCAATGATGTAAGTTGTTAATAGGCGCGAGAGGAATCACTGATAATGATGATGACCCTCAAGATACGACAGTACAATTCACATGGTGTGAAAAAGGGACTTGGTATCGAACACCTCACAAAATCTTTCAGTCGAAGGCCATTGATGTAAACCTGTCGCCGGAAGTGAGAAACTTGCCATTGAGGCATGTAAGCTTCAAAGTACTGAAAGGGTTGTTCCTAGATTGATTTCTTGGATAATGAGCTATTGTAAACAAGAAGTGACCTGTCATAGGAGGGCCTTAATGAATCCCACATCTACGACACAGAACGGAGCAAATGATCTTGTGGAGTTGAAAACAATCTGATTATACAAGGTTCAGGTTGGCAGTCATGAAAGAATGAAGCATGAAGGTTTTGTAGTGGATGAGACACAAGCTAGGTTGGTGAATTCTCTGAGTGACTTCTTTTGAACATATCGGCAACACTGAAGTGGATTCGTAGTGTTAACCCCAAGAATGGATGGTACAGTGGACCAATGGTAATATGATCAATGAATGGAATAACCCAACCCAACTCAATCATGGCGATGGAGTGAAAGTGTCATGTTCAAGAGAGACTTGCTACAAATAAAGTTTCTTCAAGTTTTCTTCCCAAATTTTCCCCAATCCTTGCAGACCAGTACCTCTTTAATTTTATCAAGCTTGGGGAGGATAACATATGCTTGTTCTATAATTTTCCCTTTGGGCAAACTCGTCGCTATGTTTTAACGAACCTAGCGACAGTGAAACTCGTTCTTGTCTGCATGGACAAGTTTGTCGCTATTGGTTTTAATGAGTTTAAGAACAAAGATAACTTGGTCCTTTTTCAATTTTAGAGAGTCTGAAAAGGGATGGAAAGGAAACTCCAGTAATCCTTTTTTTCATATAATCCCTTAAGTCTGAAAAAGTATAAAACAATACGAAAGGGATGAATTTTCAATAGTTTTAATGAGCTGAACAAGACAAGCACTCGATCGTTTTGTGTAATGATCCCTTAGGTCCAAAAAGATTAAAATCTAGAGGAGGGATAACACTTCTGATCATTTTATCGAGATGGAGAGGCCAATTGCTTGGAAATATTTTCATATTTTATGAGTCAGATGAAAAGAGCTTAAAGGAGACTCGTTTTTTGAGGAACGAGTGATATTTGTGGGTAGCGGTTGGTTCCAGGTGAGGTTTGGAACTTTCCAATCACGACAGTGTCAAGAGGATGGCTAATAGAATCACTCATCGCAATTGTTCCTAAAAAGGGTAAACAATCAAATGGAGGTGTATGATCGGCTAAAATAGAGTGGAGGTGATGATAAGAACACGACCATGGTTCAAAAGCTGATGATAATGCATTCATAATGGTTATTTACTAGAGGTTGGTTCATTTTTTAATGAGCTTACTTTGGTGGAACATATGCTCATTTCTTAGGTTCAATTTTTAACGAGCTTGAACTTTGTGTAAAACTGCTCGTGATAATGGTCATTGATATTTGATTCACCATTAACACTATGTTCTTTTGACGTCGTACTACTTGTTCAATTGCTCCATCAAACTAATTAGAAATGAGATTACATGCTTAAAAAATGAGTTAAAACACGAATACCCTACTCGGATTACATGAAAAGTAATTTAAAAGTGGTTTTTACCCCTCATTTTACCATTTCATTTGAATTTGGATTTGTTGGAGCTTTTGAGGTGTTTTCCCCCTTGATTTTCACCAGCTGATTCCAGGAGATTTTATGGATGATTTGCAGCACCTTCTAGACTAGGTAGGAGCTAAACCTGAGCTCTTCAATTGCATTCCTTCCTTTTTGAATTATGAGCATCTTTCCTTTCCTTTCTAAGCCCCTCAATTTTGAATAATTCGTTCTGCCCCATCGCACCCTTTGTACATCGAAAGGTGCGATGTATACTAGGTTGGCCATTGGCCAGTTAGTATGCATCTCACCCAGTACACAACTAGGGTGTGATGGGCACAAGGAGGAAATTTTTTGCACTGTTTTTCATGGAATTTTTGCCTATATTTTGCCAAATCAGGATCCTGAATCTTCTCTTGTTTTTTTTTCAGAGACTCATCAGAGAAAAATGGTTGTTACATGGTGAGAACATGCGCATGAAGAAGAGGACATGGTTACCTTACATGATCCAGGTACGGTAACTGCATTATGGAACTGTGGTTTGCTCAAATTCTTCCGCATATCTAGCATAAGGAAAAAAATCAACTTGTTGCAATATTTTCTCGATGCATGAGATCCTACCAACCAAGTGTTCCAGATCAGAGGCAAATCCATTCCCTTGACTATCATGGACGTCTACTTTTTGACCAGTTTATCAAGGTGTGGTGCCCCTCTCTCACTATCAGGTTTTTCCTGTGGGGCCGAATCCCTAAGGGATTATATTTGCCAATACTGTAGAGAAGGATCTCAGCCGAGCAAGGACGGAAATATCAATATCCGAGATGTCACTGACTGGTCTTTGAGGACTATTCTATTTACATTTGCTAGATTGGCTGGTAGTGCAGCTGTTCACTTGGCCAGCAGGTCCTATATGCAGTTCACCTTGGAATGCCTCAAACCAAAGGTGTTCAACTCATGTGATGCAGTACTTCCAGTGATAAAAGAACAACTTACCAAGGAGAAAAATGGAAGATCCAAGAACTTTGGCTATGGTTCTATTTTGATTGCTTTCGCCTTGGAGAAGATCCCACTGATGCAGCCCCAGTACATTTCACTTGGTTTGCCACCACCGACTCAGCCACAGATGCATATGTGGGTTGAGCTTATGGCCCGACATGTTGGTCAGTCACAGGTTTCTTTATATGATGCCTTCTTCGAGTGGTTCAACCATTATGATATTGTTTATACCAAGTGTCCTTATGCTGGTATGGATTTCTGGGGTGATCCAGACTTGGTGCTGTCTGTTGGCGAGTAGGGGGGTGTTATAGGTAAATATTTGACCATATCCCTGTTTATTGCTTTTATAATGTTCTTGTGCTTTCTTTTATCAAGACTAATCAAAACTCATATGCTCATGTAGATATCGGACCAGTGCAACTAGCAGTTTGCTTAAGAGCACCAGCTGTCGTTCCAGCAGGAGAGGCTATAGGGAGGGCTATCCTTCACGACTTGGATGTGGTCGAGACTCTTGGAGTTCTGCAGGATTAGATCGAGGGTCTCACCCTTGGTATCTCGGATGTGAGGACCAACAAGATGCCTCTTATATTACAGTGACATACTATTGGCATGCCGAGTCGATGGACTACACTTTTACGCATGATTGCACAGGCGGTGACTTGTTATCACCAGCATCATTAGACTAGGGTGCCCCGTAGCATTTTGAGTTTTTGGGTCATTTGACCGATTTTGTCTTGGACACAGAGCACTATGTATAAACCATAAACAATTTTATATATTTTTTATTTTCGGAGCTTTATTTTGGTTAAGTTATATGTCCTTATGTAAATATTAATGAAATGCTTTTATTTTATAAATGTTGCAAATCTCTATCTAACACATAATTTGCCAATGAGTCTGTTAATGTGTTTAAGTTTCTAGAAATATGTTGATATTCGATAGAATTGAACTGTCTTTCCAAAATCTTGACCCTTAGGAACATATGATAGATAACTAGATTCCGCACGGAATAGATGTTGGTGAGTTGTAGAATGACAAGTTTTGAGTATAGCCTGACGACAAGTCGGTGTATGTGATGCATGATGGCATTAGAGAGGAGATCTATCAATGCGCTATATTCAGCGATGTTGTTCATTGATCGACCGATACATAACCCTCCGAAACTCACTAACTCGCTGCTTGGATCAAAGACGGTCGAGGCCGCAGAAGATAGGTTTTGTGAACTACAAATCGCTCTGTCGGCATATCCAACAAATGATTCCAATAGATTTCACATTTGCAACAAATGAAAAAGTGGATTACCTAACCAAAACGATTACTCTTAGCGAAAACAAAAAAGTAACAAAAGCATATGAATAGGTTACTACACTGAGTCAAGCATAGTAATGCTTAAGATACAACCCATTTCGGGGTTGTGATAGTGGAATCCCATCATAATCCACTAACTCATAGGCTCCTTTTGCTAATACACACTTAACAATATAGAGACCCATCCATAAAGACTAGAACTTACTTGCTCCCAACCTGTCGGACTCCTGGTTGTAAAGTGAGACCAGGTCACCTTCTGAGAAGACACGAGGTTTGACATTCTTATCAAACTGTGCCTTGACTCATTTCTTATGTGCTTCGTTAGCCAAGGTGGCATCATGATGGGTTTCATCTAGTTGGATTAATTCCAAGAAATGAGCCTCCTCTTCTGAAGTTTTGGGGAGAAGGTTGACTACGAGCTTGAGGGGTGAGATTTCACATTGAACTGGTAAGATTGCTTCCAGGCCATACTCTAGTTGAAAGGGTGTAAACCCGACTGCATTCCTCACTGATGTCTGATATGCCCACAAGGCTAAGTACAGGATCAGGTGCCAACTCTGTTTATGGACTCCAATAATCCTTTACAATATGCGCTTCAAGACTTTGTTGATTTCCTCAACTTGCTCGTTAGCTTGCGGATAATATTGAGTAGAGCTGTTGTGGGAAAGTCCTAATTTGGTAGCCAACTCAACCAAAATGCGATCCATGATCTGTGACTATAACTTGTGGAACACCGAATATGGAGACTACATGATTGAAAAAGAAAAGAGCAGTCGTTTCACTGTTGTTGTTTAATGTAGGCATTTCCTCAACCCATTTTGTAAAATAGTCAACTACAACTATGATATACCCATGCCCCCTAGATGAGGTGGGGTTTCATGTCATGAAATATATGATCCATTTGGCGAATGGCCCAACAACAACTACTGGCTGAAGAGGTGCAGGAGGTATTCTGGTTTTGGATAGATTTCAGTCATTTCCTTAATAAACTCAGTCATTTCGCTGCTGAAAAATGATCCACTTCGATTAGGATCGAAGATTTGACAAGCATGGCAACTTCTGACTACGGTTATGCAATCTTTGAACATTGTTGGCCAAAATTATCATGCTCGTAAAATATTTTTTGCCGTAGCATAACTAGATTGACGCCCCCCACATGCGCCTGAATGACAATCATTTAAGACATTTTCGGCTTCCTCATGGGTGAGGCACCTACGCAAAACTATATCGATACCACGATGGTATAGTGTATCACCGTTGATCATGTAGTCTTTTGCTTGGTATCGAGTATGTCGTTGCTCTGAGTGGGAGGTATTAGACCTATATGTTTGGGTCTGGAGATAGATGTTCATATCTCCATACCACGGATCTCTTGAAGATATTGGAAACAAAGATTCATCCACGATTGTTTCTTTTGATATTGAATCATTAGATAATGATGGGAAGTGACATAGTAACTCCGTGAAAACCAGGGCTTTCTCTGATTTGGATTTCATGAATTCCAGATCAAACTCTTGCAAAATTGCTATCCATTTGGAATATTTTCCCCCCAGTAATTGTCGCAACAAGATATAAGCCATGGGGTTGCAATATGACAAAATGGTAGTTTTTCAGAAGAGGACATAGTGTCGAAATCTCTATATAGCTTGAACAACTGTGAGAGATAGCTTTTCAACATAGGAGTACTTACTTTCCGTATCATTTAAGTTTTGGCTTAAATAATAGACTAGGTGTTCAATTCCATTGTCTTCTTGAACTAAAACCATTTCTATGGTCGTATTTGCTGCATCTAGATATATGTTAAAGTCTTTTTTATAATCAGGAGCATACATTAATGATGCTTTTATTAGGGATTCCTTTACAGCATCAAAGGAAGCTTATAGGACCTGATCCCAGATGAAGGGTACTTCTTTTTTCAACAGACGCGTATAACCTTTAGCAAGTTCAGCATAATTTGGAATGAACCTCCTTAGAAAGTTTTCTTTCCCTTGGAGTTTATGAATCTAAAGAAAATTTGAAGGTGGAGGCAAATCAATGATTTCCTAAACCTTACATGGGTTGAGACGAATCTTGTCCTTCGAAACCAAAAATCCAAGTAAACAACCAAAATTGACACAAAACACACATTTGTGTAGATTGAGTAGTATCTTGTAGTGTCGGAAATGTAGAAATATCACTCTCAAATGTTGCGGATGACCGGTTTGCTTTCGCAAATGAGCTGGAAGATCATCGAGATATGGTTGAACAATGTTCTTGATGTCATCGAAGGCATAATTCATTGCACTCTGAAAGTTTCCCCTGTGTTATTTAAACCAAAAGGTAGCTTGTGGTATGTGAATGTGCCCCACGGAAAAATAAATGCAGTCTTTGATTGGTCTTGTGGGCGGATATTTATTTGATTATACTCGGAAAATCCATCCATAAATGAGAAGATTTTACATCCGGCGCATTCATCAATTTTCTGGTTGATAAAGGGTGTAAGGTAGTTTTATTTTGGACAAGCTTGATTTACATCCCTATAATCGATGCACACTCTAATCATTCCTTGATTTTTCATTACAGGAACAATATTCGATACCCAATCGGTTAGAGGAACCAGGTAAATGAAACCAGCATGGAGAAGTTTTTCAACTTCTGCCTTGATGGCAGCGGCTTTCTTGCGGTGCACCTACTGAAGTCGTTGTCGTACTGGTCGCACATTTGGATACATCTTAATTTCATGTTCAACTATGCTCGAGTCAATGCTTGGCATTTCATCATATGATCATGCAAAGACATCTCTGAACTCATGAAAGAGAGTGTAATATACTTCCAGTTCTAAAGAAAAACAAGATTTGCTGACATGAATATTCTCTACAACATCTGGTTTGGTCGAGATATTTATGGCAATAGTCTCTTCAATATTGGACAGGTTTCGCTCAGAATCCACCGTATTTATAGTATTTTATAGGAAATCAAAAACTGAGGGATTATTAAGGTCACTGAAATAATCTTCTTTACTATTTGGAGGATGGGAACGATGGTGGTAATCTTCCCATGATTCCCCATCAATCATCATTGACTGAAAAATTCCTTCATCTGTAGAATGTACTTGTGACCAAGGATATGAAGGGTTACCATATTCCTTAGACCTATCTATCCAAACGCTCGATGAACATTGATTTGGGTTCACCTCCCATGTCAAAAACATTGATTGCTACAATATTTATATTGGGTTTGGGGGCAATACCTATTGATGATCTATGCTAATATCATGTTCGTACATCTTTTGAAGAGAAGATACCATATTGTAGGTTCCCACCGTGGCCACTTCCGCTAGATTGTTTGGAGGTGGTAGGGCAAATGTCCCCATCAATGTAAGGTCTTTTAGTAGGCCTACTCTGATATTTTGAAGTGACTGAGGGATTCCGTGGATCATCAGAATGCTTCCCATAACTTGTGAACTGTTGGGGAGAAATGTTTATTGGTCGACGATTGTAATTCCTCCTTGGAAGGAAAATACAATCTTCTTGAAGTACGTCGACACAACGAAAACCATAGCATATATCCATGGACTTCCCAGTAGGATGTTGTAATCGAGGTTTCTGTTGATAACTTCAACATCAATTTCTACTTTTTTGCCTCCCATTTCAACTTGAAAGTTACTTAAAATCCTGTATGGAGTGTATGTTCATCCATCAAATGCTTTTAACATCGTTGACAATCGCGGCAAGGGTGGAGAGCCTAAAGTTTTCTAGCAACTCATTGACATAATACATGTAGATTCCCCCTCATCAATAATTGTTCGATGAACAATTTTTTTGAGGGCTTTCACTTGAATAAGGAAATCGAGTTGGGCTGGTAACTGAGGGTGATATCCTTTATGATTAAAGGCCACAAGATTGTAATCTGCTGGGTCAATCCCACCTATTGCTGATAATAAAGCTTACTTTTGGGAGGGGCAATTTTGTAGTACCTCAAGTGTCGACATAGCAGACAATGATTGTGCTAGGTCCTCTACTATATTATAATGTTGTGCCACTCTGGCACGAGGAATAAATGTTGATTTGTGTACTACTCCCTTTGGTGGTTTTATCATTAGCTCAGGAATGATGGGTGGTGCAACTTCATTTGAAGTTGTTGTTGAACTACTAGGTTGATCATTAGCCTTGATGTTCGACAGTTGTGGATTCTCGTAATCTTTATTCCTTGTCTATATCAATGCATAATTTTTTTGTTTCGAAATCGACAACATAAGAACTTGGGACACGAAAGCATTGTCACTAGCAACTAGATTGGTTCTTGGATTTGAAAATGGATCAGTCAATGCCGTTGAGGTTTTTAAACTCTTCAAGAATTTTCTAAGCTCAGCTTTATGTGGACAATCTTTCATCCAATGATCTTCATCACATATAAAGCATGGATGACTTGGTTTCCTTTCTCTAGAAGGGTTTGCAGAAGACTTTTCAAGAGACGACTCCTCCTGTTTCTTCTTCTTCCCTTTCTTTTTCTTCTTGCCTCCTAGTTTCTTTGGTTGTTTGCCTTTGTGAGTCGACATGACATTAACCTCCGAGGTGAGAAGTTCCTCATTTGCATTTTGACTAGAAACCGTACGAGCTTTCTTTGATGTAGCCTTTATGGTTTTCTTGTTAGTCATACCTATCACACCATTGCTGGCATGAGAGCCTTTGTTTGATTTCGGAGGAGGAGGAATGGAAAATTCCGGTATAGGAGCATCTAGGATTTTGTCGTAGAGTGTGCTAGATTGAGTATAGATCAAGTCTAGATATTGTGAACGAGAAATGGCTTTCTCTTCAGTGACGACCCCTCCCTTTGCCACATATTCTATAATAGAAGGTAACAATGACTTACTAAACCATTTAGCTAGCAGCTGATCAGGAACATACATTTTTACCATTCTACGATGACATCGCCACTCATGAATATGATCATATATGTGAGTGGCCATCATTTTCTTAAAATTGGTAAGAAGCTTTGTTCTTGTTTCATACCTTATTGGTAACTGAAAATGGGTTAAAACAATTGTGGCAAGGGCGATGAAATTATCGAATGAAGCTCTAGGCAATTATATGTACCATTTTTTTGCTAGACCAGTTAATGTTAGCTGAAAAAGGTGAAGCCTAATCGAATCATCATTGGGGGCATAATCAATTTGATCACTTGTTAGCCTATTTAGATCCAGTAATTATAAAGTTGCTATGAAAGGAAACTGTTGATTCAGGTTCGACGAAGCATACCTAAGATAAGATGGGATCGCCTGAACAGTGGGTCTTTGCATACCAGCATAATGTATTTGATGTTGTTAATTTTGATAAGGTTGGTGGGCATAACCATTATGATATGATTGATGTTGACCGTTTTGAATATACGGTTTCCCATTACTCTCAAAGTTTTGTTGCTCAGGTCCTCGGTAAGCATGTTGGAATTGGGTTGTTGATATTGTACCAGCCATGGTTGTGAAGCCATTTGCTAGTGCCCAATACTAGCTGTTTGACCAAGATGAGGGGTAATCGTACATGTTTGAGCCTAGGTCACTCTAGTTTAGGAGCCACTAGTATGTGATTATGGTTGCGTCGTAGAGACAAGAGACTATTGTATTACGACCTAAGAAACTTGAGGTTGGCATATAATAGGCAACGCTTGTACTTTCGACACCATCACAATAGCTGGTGTAGTGGGGATATTTGACACAGGTAGACTTTGTTGCATTGAATATACAACTCTTGGTTGTTGAGGTAGTATTGGCACCCAACTGCTTGATGTAATTCCATCATAACCTGAATTCTGATGTGAACTCCTATACGATTGTTCTCCCAGAGGAAACAATAAAAGGGCATATCCCGGACGAAACAATGAAAGGGCATATTGCCCCCCATACAGCGACAATCTAGTGCTCAAAGGAATGATTTGCATTTGGGGATCAGACTGCCCAAATTGATACTGTTGCGAAGGATCAATTTGCTGAGACTCAACATAAGAGATTCTAGATATTAATCCGGATGAACAAACAGGAACAAACCATACTGTCAAAATAATCCCTGGATGGACTCCATCTAGTGATTGAGAGCTAGTTGGGATAGATGGTACACCAGAAAACATCATTGGAGTAGCAACAGGAGGCTCTACTACTGCTGTGTCAGATGACACAGTCCTAGATGTCGACGGTTGTTTAGACATATCTAGTCTATCTAAGAGATTTCCTAGCGATTCTACAGGAACTTGCGATGAAGGGAGACTAAATTCTGATGAAGAAGGATATAGGGTGATCCCAGCTCCAAAATGCGATGGAGTACTAGATGGAGGATCCTCCACAATATCTTCTATAGAAATCAATCCAGGTGGAAGAGGTAGATCTCCAGGTTCGTAAAATATTTTCAGTGCCGAATAAGGTATAGACTTTGTAGCAACAGATGTGAGAGGGATAACACCTTCTAAATCAACTGTAGATGGAGCTGGTTTAGGAATAGAAGTGTTTACTGTTACACTAGGATCAGTCCTAATGTCCTCTCGTGGCTGCAGAAGTTCTTCTATAAAGGCAGGGATACCAGAAATGGTTGGAGTAATTGGAGTCCCTGAGGATGTTGGAACACAAGTTCCAAGCAAACTAGGGGACTTTGATCCGGTTAAATGAGTTCGCTTTGTCCGAAATAGTTTCTTTTTTGGATTCAAAGATGGTTTACTCGTAAGTCTTCGCGAATGATGGGGTTTCGATTGAATTTCTTCCACGATTGCGGATTACTCGATCAACTCAAAATAAAGGGAAAAAATGATTCTGAATTAAATGAATTTTAGACTCTTTGACACAAATTTCTTTTTCAATTTTTAAGAGTCGAGAAAAAGCTAAATATGACTCTAGTTGCCTTCGATTTTTAATGAGCGTGAAGTGACAAGTGCTCAGATGGACCTTTTCCTTTAAGGAGTCTGAAAAGGAATGAAAGAGACTACTCTAGAAATCTAGACAAATGTATTACCAAACCAATTGCTAAATTGCAAAATACTTTTTATAGTACAATAATAAATCTTCCTAAATGTTGTGTTCAGTGCATTGTGATCAATAGGGTGGCAGACATGGCTTCTTAAGGATAAAGGATGTAGCCTATTGTGGTCATCCAATATATACTAGACGGTACGTGGGAACACAAGTCTGTACTGGCACTTTTTGTCTCAAAGAGGAGGAATCACCCAACCTACGATGAAAGTGATAATTACTAGGCTTTACGACACCAGAATATGTCTCTAGCCTAGAATTCTAAATGTTGTGCGTTAGGTTCCAAAGCATTTTTATGTTCATTGAATTTTTTTTACAGTTGATCTTTCTTAAGAAATTTGCCTTTAAGGTTCACCGTGTGATGTAGATATACAATTCCTAAAATGCAATCTAAGATGATAAACAGTCATCTAATCTTCTTTTTGCAATGAAAATCCTAGCTACTAAGCAAAGAGAAGCGAGATTCTTTCAACATAGAGCAGAGAGCACACACTAGATGCACTGTCCTAAATCAAAACCAACAAGCAGTCTATATGCAAATGCACATGCATGTATTTGTTTTCCACTTTCTTAATGTGTGAATGACAAAAATAATGCTAAGTACAAATTTGAATTATATTTTCAAAGCGACAGCACTAACAGTTTTCTCTTCAAAAGACAAAAGGAAGGCAATGACGACACTTTGTGATTTTGAATTGAAAACTGCTTTTGACACTTGAAAAACTACTAATTCAAATCAAATACAAGAGTAATAGTGTAATTGACCATCAAGAATAGTAGGATTCTTTTCTTTGACTGAAAATGACACTTGTGGCACTTCCAAATCAAAAGACGACAATTCGATTAAGCTACTTCTTTGTAAAAGAGAATTGTAAATGGCGAACAATACATAAAAACATTCAAAATTCTTTGTACAATGGAGGTGGAATAATGCAAAGGAAGGGAGTTTCCACAGTGGTACACTAATCATAGATAGTAAAACTCCTGAATAAAGCTTAGGAGAGTGAAGCAAAAACCAAAATATGGAGGCAAAATTAGTCTTATCTGATCATCGCACCTATAACACAAGGAAACAGGGATGCATCTCACCTACTACACATAAGAGGTTCAATGCATCCAAATTTCCTAAAGACAAGACTTCAAATTGGTTTTTGATCACAGTTTGCAGCTTAGTTCATGGATTTAGGCCGAGCTAATGATAGTTAGTAAATACAAATCACAGGGGATGATCTAATGAGGTTACATGAGCCATCACCAAGGCAATTAGGATGTTTGCAAATTGATTGTTCAGTTTATAAACAAAACCTGGAGATAGACTGACGCAACATTGATCTACTTTTCACTTGCATAGCAAATGCAGTTCAAAGGCTAGTTGGCTTAACTTCAGGCTCCGTCTGTAGTTTATAAAGTAAAAAAATATAGAAAAGCAAACAAGCTATTCGCTCCCCAAAAGAGTTGCCATTTTTTAATCAGGAAATCTAGTTTCCATGCAGAGCTACTAGTCCCACTAAGACGGGTAGCTATCTTAGAAACAAACAAACTAAAGTTACTTTCATTTTATTTTATGAGAAGTAGATGGGAGAGAAGCAGAGTACCAACCTCAATCTTTTTCTTGGTTCTGTTAGTGTCAGTCTTTCCAACCTTCCTACAGTGATCAAATATGCTCTTACAAAGTGATTTTGATGTGTCAAGGTCAAATTTTGTCATTTCAGTGAGTCTTCAAGCAAAATTTGGTCACTAGGCATTAGGTCTAGGGTTTTCCCAAATGGCAGTCCATGTCATCATTCAGCTGAGCCTATCATCATTCATAGGGTTGTCATTATCATGTCAGTGTCTAATGAGTCATTTTATACCTTATTCATGCTTCAGTTGTGCCTAGGCAAGCTCATTTCTCTCTCCTAGGGTTTTGAAGGAAATTTCTCTTGGGCGGCCAAATCATCAGCAAAAATCATATCCTGATGTTCATACACCTTCCCCTATCCTTCATGTAACTTATCAAACACTTCCTATCCAAAAACCCTAGTTTCTAGCTACAACTTGGCAATTTTCTAGGTTGGGCCTGTGTTTTTCCCTTTTGGATCCCTTCCCCTCACTCAATCTCTGAG
>APFE030011743.1:0-20997 GCA_000404065.3 Pinus taeda
GATCTACTGTGATAATCAGAGTTGCATTATACTCACGGAGAATCCAGTATTTCATGACAGGTCAAAGCATATCGGGATCAGATATCATTTCATCAGAGACTATGTTCAGAAGGGAGCTGTGAAGCTTGAGTATATTTCCACTGATGAGCAGGTAGCAGACATTCTTACCAAAGCCTTACCACGGGGCAAGCATGTTTACTTCAGAGACAAGATAGGTGTGGTGAGGAACACCTTCCTCGGTAAGAGGGAGTGTTGAAATTTGGTACCGGAGGACAGGTGGTTCCCTTAGGCTTTGATCTTTGGCCTAGGGAAAAGTGTCCAAAAGATTTTAATTTTTCTCCTAAGTGACTTTATAATTTTTATAAAGTTAAATTCTAATTTAAAAGTGACTTTAAGTGATAAAGTTACTAAGTCTAATTTTAAAGTGACTTTTATAAAGTCAATGAAAAATTAGAAAGGAAAAGTGACTTTGGAAATAAATGACTAAGTGGGTCTTTATTAAAGTGGGGTGATTTAAAAAATAGAAAGTGAGATTTAAATGTGCATTTAATCTCAGCCATTGATCTAAATCTATCTCAGCCATTGGATTTATGGATCACCCAAAAGTCATTTAGGGTTGGGTTAATGGAGGAAAAGGAGGAAAAGATCATTCATTCTTTCATGAGCAGATTGGGAGAAGGAGAGCAAGAGAGCAAGGGAGATTTCTGGACAGGAAGGAGAAGGAGGCAACAACTTGGCACATATTCCAAGGCAGCTCTTTAGCAAATCCGTACAGCTGAAAGAACAAGCAGAAAAAGCTGATTTTTGCTGAGAAAACAGAGGAAAACTGATTTTTGGGCACGAATTTCGAGGAGACAAATTTCTACACAGAAACCGAGGTCTGTCCGTACAGTCTGTACGGACGTCCGTACAGTCCGTATAATCTGTATGGTCCGTACATCTGTACAATCTGTACATCTGTACGGTCCGTACCGCGCGTACATCAAATTTCCAGATTGTCTGTAAGGCTGAAAACAGATAAGTTTGCTTGCTGGAAAAATTTGTTTTGCTGTAATTTTGGCGGAAAATTTTCTCACTGTAAAAGGCATTTTCCAGAAATAAAGAAGAGCTCTCAAACTGGTTTTCCCCAAGAGTTGTAGGGGGTTTTTCCAGGGTCACATTGACCAAAAATATCAGTGTTTAAATGTGTTTTAATGGCTGTTTATTATTGCTGATTTTTATTTCTGCAATTTCCAACATTCTGTAAACTTTCCAGAATTTGTGTTTTCAAAAAAAAGAAAAAAATTATTTTTCAGCTTGTTAAATGTATGGTTATGGGAAAGGGCATTTAACTATATGGGAGAAATAAGGAGAAACTGAAAACGGGGGTGGGAAAACAAAAATTTTTACACAACGAAGAGGAGTTGGCAACAATGCAGATGCACAAAGTAGAGGTCAGCGACAACGCAGTAGATTCAGAGGGTCAGCGCAGAGACTAGCAGCAATCAGGCTCCAACATTCACATGGTATCATACTGAACACAGTTAGTTCAGTAATTTGGGGTGTTTTAACATTGTTGATGCAGCATCAACAACAGTTTGTAGTGCAGTTGCAGTTGGCAGTGCCAGTGCCAGTAGCAGCATAGATGCAGAATTTCAGAGGGACCTACAGTAGGAATGCAGGGTTTGTTGATTTGGGGTAGCATTAGATGTGCTCTAGCCATGAAAAATGGTGGAGAGGCTAAAGCACATGAGATATCCAAAACCCAAAAATGATTTGAGAAGATTCTTTCCGGTTTAGGAGATATTAAATAATTAATAT
Organism: Pinus taeda; assembly: GCA_000404065.3. Lineage (NCBI taxonomy): Eukaryota > Viridiplantae > Streptophyta > Pinopsida > Pinales > Pinaceae > Pinus > Pinus taeda. The sequence goes on from APFE030011743.1 coordinate 1,801, forward strand.
TTTTAATGGAGTTCCTAAGTCTAAACTTAGGAAAAATAAAATATTAATGGGTATTAATATAAAACTGGGTTAGAAGGTTCTAAAGGACATGGATCAAGCCAAATCTAATCTTAGCCATTGATTAGAGATGTAATTTCGACCATTGAAGGACCAATAAGAAAAGTATAAGAGGAGGCTTGAGGGCCAGTTGGAGAACACATGAGAGTGCTTAGTCACTGGGTTCGGCAAATTTGAACGAAAAAATTCGAAATTCGCCGAACTTCAAAAGAATTTGAATTTATTCGTTCAAATTCGCTGAACAAAATGGCAAACTCGAACTTCAAACGAATCAAATTTCAAGGTGAACTTAATCGTTAAAAATCGTTAAAATTCAATTTTTCTGTTTAAAACAAATAGAAATGAATAATAAATTTTGCGGGCCCTGTGGTTTTGTTTTGGTTTCATTGTTTGCGGTGCCCTGTGGGTTAGAACTTAGGTTTCATTGTTTGCAGCGACCGACGACCACTGACCAGTCCACAACGTGAGGCTTGAGCCCATATACAAGCTACAACTTTCGACCGACGACGAGTTTTCAGGGTTTTTGATGGGTTTTCAGGTTTTTCGATGACGTTTTTGATGGCTTGTGGGTCGTGGCATCTGGCAGCGTCGACGGGTTGTAACTTAGACCATAGGTCTGAGACTTGAGTCAAGAGAGCGAAGGGATTTGAAGCAGGCGCCGACCTCATCTCACGGTGTGGCCTGTGGCAGTGTCCTGAAGGCTGACACTGACCAGAACTCACTGTCAACATTAGTCCTTGAACTTGGATTCAACAGGGCTCAAAGAGTCTGAAAATCAGTGGATAAGAGGGCCAAGTTTCAGAACTCTTCAGGGACGAAATTCAGAGCTAATGAGGTATGTCTTACAGGCATGAATTCAATTCTGAGAGCTATAAATAGAGTGTTGAATATGTCTGTTCCTTATGTTCAGAATTTCACTCTAACAGATGTCTTGTTAAACAGTTAGATGAGGGCTGAGAGTTGATCTTATGTGTTTCAGGAAGGTCTGAATTTTGAACAAGGAATTTGCTCCAAAAATATCTTCAATCCTGTACAAAATCATTTACTAAGCATCTTAACCCAGAACCCAAAAATATTCTAAAGCTTCTCCTCAGTTCATGAGCTATGAACCTTCTGCCTCAAGTTCGTATCTTCTTATCCTTCCTTAGTCGAATTGATTTTTCGAATTTAATTGACTGAATAGGAGGAGAGCTCCTTCTTATTTATATCATTTGAGTTCGCAACTTGGCCTCATAAACAGGCGTGAGACTTGGACTCAACAAGGTTGCATCTCGGCCTCTTCAACAGGCTGGAAATTTGTCCTTAACAAAACTGTAATTCAGCTCTTAAGATACCAACACTCTGCCCTTAAAAGTTGATAGAGCCTGAGAGCAGTGAGCCTTCTGAGTCCTGACAGAGCCTGACTCTTGAGAGCAATGAGCCTTCAAGCAGCCTCGACCCTCTAGCAAGCCGCACATGTCCAGACTCCAGCTTCCAAGTTCCAGCCTCCAAGTAAGTAAAAAATTTAAATACACCTTTTTTTATCAGTTCAATAAAATTTACTAGTTTTTATCAATTCAAACTTAAATACAATTTATTAGTATTTAAGAGGCTCACGCTGAATTTTGAACTGATAATTTTTTTTTTTTTAAATTATAGTTTCAAATTTTCATAATATCATTCTGCAAAAAAAATATAAAACTAATTAAAATGTAAATTAAAAAAAATTGTAAACATTTCAGGCTTCAAGCCTTCACCTCAGTCTCCAACAATCAGAGGTTCAGAACCTTCATATTTCAATGGCACCCCCAAAATCAACAGTTGTAGCTTGGAATTTTGTCAAGAAAGATGGGAATAATCTTTCATGTTAGCTGTGTGGACATGATTTCACTGGTTGGGACCTGCATGTACCAACAGTTTTGTGGGCTTATAGGACCACGTGCAAGAAACTGATGGAGAAGACGCCTCCAACGCTGGAGTATGGAGCAAACGCTGAAATCCCCATAGAGTATCAAATGCCTAGTCTGAACATAGCAGCGCTCACAGGTATGGCGGATCGTGGAGTCCTGGAAGAGAGGCTCGCGTAGTTGGAAGAACTTGAAGATGAATGATTCCTGGCTTGCTTTCATCAGCAGGTACAAAAGCGGCGCGAAAAGGCCTGGCACAATCGCCAGATTAAGTTGCGCACCTTCAAGGTAAATGATTTACCGTTACTATATGACAGTAAGTTGGATAAATTTCTAGGAAAGTTCAGAATGCATTGGATGGGGCCGTATGTCGTTAAGGAGGTCACGGACGGAGGCGCCGTGCAAATGGTAAAGCTAAATGGAGAACCTTTCCTAGGCAAAGTGAATGGCAGTGGATTGAAGCCATACACGGGTGGCCCGCCTATCTGACTAGCTGACAGAAGCACAGTCTTTGCGATCCAAGTAGCCGGAAGAAGCCGCGGGACTATAAAGAAATACAGGGGACACAGGAACAGATCCAGTGTAGCAGTTTCGACACCGCCGCCTTAGAACAACGCGTACAGGAGATTCAGCAGGCAGCTGCTTAGTGCGCTGCCAACCTTGCAGCTGTTCGAGCAGAGTTGGAGGGTCTCCGCACAAAGATCTCCGCACCGACAGAGTGACTCGAGGGCGAGTGACGATGTTTGTGTTGGGGGCATGTTGGGCGTGGAATCCTCCCAAAGCGTGTTTTGGGGCTTATAGCCCAAGTTTTGACTAAGTCCATTGTAAAGACTCCGTGAATTGTGAGTGCGGAGCACAAAGTCATAATAGAGTCACAGGGTTGTTCGCCCTTGATTTTGTAATGTAATGTCAGTTCGAAATATCTACCCATGGTCCGCAGACCATTGGATTGTATAAATGTAGCGAGGCTCTAAGTGTAGAAAACAATTAATCTAACGAAGCATGATGAATCGAAGGAATTGATGAAGCCTTGAGTTGAGTGTAAATCGTGTCTTTGGGTCATAGAGTTGGAGAAGGCTCTGCAGCTGAGTGCGCAGAGGCCTAGTAGTCCGCAGCTGAGTGCGCGGACCCCTGCAGCTGAGTGCACAGGGTAGGTCGAATTCGTAACCATGGGAAGAATTAATAAAAGAGAAGTTTTACCATATTTCTGTGTATCTTTTCCTGTTTTATGTATTATTGGGTATGAATTGCAAGTTTACTGTTTATTCACTGTGCGAACTCATATGAATGTGCTGAATAGGTAAATATAATACAAGGCTTCTGTTTACGCGAAGATAACTAATTGTTATAAGAAGATAGGTAAAGATCTCGGGTGTGACTTAGCGAAATAGTGCAGATTGCTGCTCCAGCAGCGCGAAAGCCCCACAGCCCCTTGTTAGGGTTGCGCGAAGGCGAATATATCAGGGCGCGAAGGCCAAGGAAGTGCACGAAGTAACCTGCGCGAAGAGATTCTCAGTTGAACCAAATCAACCCCTCAGACATCTCAAGGGTGCGGAAACCTGGTTCCAACACCCCCACATACTACTTCGGGTGAGACCTCAGTCTGCGCTCCACGAACTGTTGTCGAAAGGGCCAGTAGTACAGGGATTTGTTTGGCTAATTAACTCCAAACTTGGGTCAGGCTTGCAGAGCCTTAGAAGAAGGGATCGCGTAGCTGAACGAAGCAATACGCTTGGGACCTGAGGAAGAAATCTGACAGGTTGATCTTAGGCTTCAAGAATTTATGAAAGAAAGGGTGCGACTAAGGGAGAAAAGCACTCTGCTGGAAGCGAAAGTCAAGAAGCTTGAGGGTGAAGTAAAGAAATATTTTCTCGATAAGAAAACCAGGGTGATAAAATAGGGTGCGCATGATCACGTTGACGAATTTGGGAACTACCGCCGAGAGTTGATCGGCCTGATGCCTTGGCTTGGACCGCATATTACTAATCGGATCACCCATGGTGGCGCGCTGCAAATGATGGATGTTTTACAGGAAACGTGATGGATGACCAGTTGAAACCCTATACAGGTGGTGCGGCCACCTGACTAGCAGTCGGAAGTACAGTCTAGCGCTCCAGGCAGTTAAAAGGAGGTGTGGGACTATAAACTACTTTGCCCAGGAGCTGCGCAATGTTGGAGTTGCGCGTAGGAGCAAAGTGTCACAAGGTCCGCGACTGCGCAAGGGGGGTTGCGCTGCCTCACGGGTTGGCTGGAAAGTGACCACTGGAGTCACTATTCACGATGTGATGCTCGACTTGAGACCAAATGGAGCGGGTAGCAGGCATTTAAGACGCGCTTTATGGGCAAGATTTAGGAAAATATGCCACCAAGGGAGCATTAATGAACCAGATTTGGGGCGAATGGTCGAATTCAAATTCAAAAGGCGCTATAAATTACAAAGCGCTGCCCAGCAAACAACACTTGGTCATTTTCGAATTGAGTTGTCGTATGCCCCACGTATTCTAAGGCAAGACTTATTTGCCCTGTGCAGAGCATTGTTTGAGCCCCTGATTGAGCAACTGAGAGAGTTCTGGATGAGCAAGATGGCAACATTTGAGGAAGCTAGGGAAGTTGCAGAGATGATCGCCGAAGAGGCCGCGTAGGCCCTGACTGTGGAAGATGCCCCTGAAGGTGTTGGGATTGTTGTGAAAATCCCTAAATCGCCACGAACGCCGAAGCCGAAAAAAGACAAACAACCAATGATTCTGGTGCGTGTGTCCCCTCGAAACCCGCTGTGCACCAGATTAACGATGGAGGAAAAAGAGAAAGCAGTTAACCTGGAAACCGATGAAGAGGAAGAAGACTTGGAGGACCTCATAATTGAAGAAGATGAGGACGAGGGTATGGAGGAAGAAACCGAGCCTGCACACCGTCCAACGAAGCTTCCCACGTATATGCCCTCGCGGAAGGGGAAGGCAAAAGTGCCCAAGGAACTCGACGAGAGCAAGAGCTCTCTCCAGTCTCCGCTCCTCCCAGACGACATCATCTTTGATGGCATGCACCTGGGACGGGTGCCAAACTTGAATTTTGAAGATTGGGATCTCGCTAACCACGAGAAATTCCCTCTCTTAGAGACCGCGTAGCTCATGAAGCCCAAGCAGAACACCGCGGTGGGGGTTATAGAATTGGAGCCGCGAAAGTGGTTACGTGGAGTGGAAAAGGCAGGGTTATTAAATCTGCTCTAGGTGCCGCATTTCCACCACGCCCCAGTGACGATCTTCTTCATCAGGCAGCTGCTCTGCTTGGTGCATGGTGGGTGTTTGTGGCTGGAGGAGCCCATCCCCATCACGGACCACTTAATCCATCGCATTACTTCGCTCCCATAAAGGAGAGGACCCCACAGATATTTTGGAAGGAAAGAGCAATGGTTTGGCCATCGTGGAGGCCATGAAAAAGAAATACAAGTTGGAGAAGAAGAAAAGGGGCTACGCCATATCCAGCGTCAACAACAAAGTTGTTAAAATTGCGACCGAGATACTAGCAGGTAAGGTCATGTGGAAGTGTCGCGCGGATGAGGTACCTGCGTTGATAGTTGCACTTGCTGAGCAGTGCGCGGAGGGGGTCTAGTTTAACTCGTCCGAGTTCTTGTGTAAGGAGTTCCTGGAAAATTGCCGCGAGGCACAGGAACAAGGAAAAATGTTCACTATGCATGGCTTATGCTGTCCATAGCGCTGGTGGTGAGGGAATTGTCGGAGGACAGCCAGTTCCCCACAATTGAAAGGGATTTGCCGGAGGCCACGATGTACGCTTCGCTATGGGCCACTAAGGACACGAATCAGATCCGCGATAGTAAGATATTTTGGGTGTTCATGGAGATGAATATCAGAATGGGGATTAACCACAAGCCGCGGTTATCACCCACTGTCTACAACAGCCTGCAAAGTTTTGTAGAATTTAAAGCGGACTTCCACAACATATATCTCAGAGTGCGCAAGGGCCCAGCCAAGAAATGGAGTGAGCTACCCTTCATAGCCACAGATGATGTGATTTTCGATGTATTGGAGACATGGCTGCGAGAGTGGCGTGCCCCAGACATCGCTGCAGTGGAGAAGTCTGCTGCGTAGAAGAAGAAGGAGGAGGCCAAACCGCGCATGGCACAGTTGGCAAAAAAGAGAAGGCAAGAAGCAGCGGCAGCAAAAGCGCAGGAGGCACGGGATACTGCGCAGGTAGCAGCAAAACAGAAAAAGGTTGCAGCAGCAACAGTAGCATAGAAGGCAACAGACAAGGCACGCGAGGGCCAGAAGTCGCCTCCACCGGAGCAGGAGAAAGAAATGGAAATAGAGGAAGAAAAAGGTGGTGCGGACCCACAAACAACGTCAACACTATTGAAGCGCCAACGCCCAAGCGAGCGGACCGGGCCGCGCAAGAAGGTGAAATCATCCAAGCTGTTGATCGACCTGATCATGCTTACTGAGGATGATCTGGATGATATAGGAGAGACAGTGCGCGATGTCACCACAGAGGCCCTCAAGAACTTCGCAGAGGAGAATCAGATTATGTTGGGGGCCCCCCAAGCGCAGATTCAGGAGTTGCAGGTGTGCACTCCTCAGGCTGGTACTCTTTCGACCAGCCTCGCAGTAGGGACAGTTGCAGCCGGGAAAATGCTATGCGCTCGGACAACCAACATAGTAGTGTTGCCATAAGGGGCACTGGTTACAACAAATGAGGCCGACAGGCTTATAGTTAGTGCACTCAAAGGGATAGGGATCAACATGGCTGCGCTCCCACGGGAGACGCTCTATGTTCTGCAGGATGGGATTACTGCAAAACTGCGGGCTAGGGAGAGCCGCGCGTTGCAGGTGCTGAGCGAGCAGAAGATCAACATGGAGAAGTTGAGCTTGCAACGTGACGAGGTTGTGTCGCAGAATAGGTAGATGGTACAGGTACTGGAAGAAGCCTGCCAGATGGTCCCTGAGTTGACCATCCCCGCGGAAGCACCAGCAGAGGCGCGCATCCACAGATTAGCAGCAAGGGTGCGTGAGGCACAAGAGGAAATGGCCAAGGTTTACCTGGAGCTGAACCTTTAGATAGCAGAGCTGCGGTTGAAGGCGCAGCGGTCCACCCCTCTAGAAGTAAGAGAACAGCGCGCCAGCGCTATTACATCGGGGATGGAAGAGATCAGCAGTGCAGTAAGGGACTGCACCAGGATGTTGGAAGAGTCCTTCGAGGCCCTAACCAATCTCCAAGAGGACCCTAACATCTAGCGCTTAGAGACAGAGGCGCGTGAGCTCAGCAGTAGTATGATAGCGTCAAAGGGACCATGCAGACGGTGGGTCTCACTCTGAGGCTCGCGCGAATGTAGCAAGCCAAAGCACTGAAAGAGCAAGTAGACGCAGCACGACACAGAGAAGCAGTTTTGAAGGCGCGCGTTCAGCCTTGGATTGACGAGGCCTTCATCATTACAGCAACAATTGAAGGCAAGCTCGCGCAAATGCAGAGGATGTAGGTACAGATCCAGGGAAGCGGTTTTGACACCGCAGTCTCAGAATAACGTGTACAGGAGATTCAGCAAGCAGCCGCTCAATGCGCTGCCGACCTTGGAGTTGTTCGAGCAGAGTTAGAGGGTCTCTGCGCGAATATCTCTGCACCGATAGAATGACTCGAGGGCGAGTCACGATGTTTGTGTTGGGGGCATGTTGGGCATGGAATCCCTCCAAGGCATGTTTTGGGGCTTAAAGCCCAAGTTTTAACTAAGTCCATTGTAAAGACTCTGTGAATTGTGGGCGTGGAGCGTAAAGTCATAATAGAGTCATAGGGTTGTCCACCCTTGTTTTTGATTGTATAAATAGAGCAAGGTTCTAAGTATAGAAAACAATTAATCTAAGGAAGCATGATGAGTCTTAGGAATTGTTGAAGCATTGAGTTGAGTGTAAATCATGTCTTTGTGTCATAGAGTAGGAGAAAGCTCTGCAGCTGAGTGTGTAAAGGCCTGGTAGTTTGCAGCTAAGTGCGCAGACCCCTGCAGCTGAGTGCGCAGGGCAGGTTGAATCTGTAACCATGGGAAGAATTAATAAAAGAGAAGTTTTACCATATTTCTATGTATCTTTTCCTGTTTTATGTGTTATTGGGTATGAATTGCAAGTTTACTGTTTATTCACTACACGAACTCATATGAATGTGTTGAATAAGTAAATATAATACAAGGCATCTGTTTACGCGAAGATAACTAACTGTTATAAGAAGATAGGTAAAGATCTCGGGTGTGACTTAGGGAAATAGTGCAGATTGCTACTCCAGCGGCGCAAAAGCCTCACAACCCCTGGTTAGGGTTGCGCGAAGGTGAATATATCAGGGCGTGAAGGCCACGAAAGTGTGCGAAGTAACCTGCGCGAAGAGACTCTCAGTTGGACCAAATCAACCCCTCAGACATCTCAAGGGTGCGGAAACCTGGTTCGAGTACCCCCCCATACTACTTCGGGTGAGACCTTAGTCTCCGCTCCGTGGAATGTTTCCAAAAAGTCCAGTAGTACAGGGATTTGTTTGGCTAATTAACTCTGAACCTGGGTCAGGCCCCAACAAGCCAAAAAAAACTCCAATTCATCCTCTAGAAAAAGTGCAAAGATATCAAGAGAGAGAAAAGATTCAAACCAAAGTGATGATGAGAAATGAATTCATCTCACTTGTATTTATACACAACTTAGGAGTTCAAATTAGCCTCCTTGGCTTACATAAGCCCCAAAAATAAAATAATGTTTAATAATATAACTTTTGGTGACAAGCCCACGAAACTAGCTCATGAATGAAACAGTAAGCCTCCCAAGAGGTCAAATAATAATCTATGCATGTCGTAGGGCCCTCTAAGAGCCCTAATGACGTCCATGGGTGTCACAATGAAGAGTAGGGCCCTCAAAAGAAGTGTACAAGGGGGGTGGCCCCTTGTAATAACCTGTGGTGTTCCAAATGACATGTGGGGGCAAACAAGTGTCCTCATGGGTCTCCAAACAAATTGAAATGCCTGTAGAGCGCCTACAAGGGATAGGATTGGTGTGTAGGTGATACCACATCATCGTGCAAGTCTTGGATCATCTTCCAAGTGTATGGTGCAAATTTGAGGCTAACTCGGCACGATAGATCAGGTACATCTTCCTCATCCAATAAGTGAAGCACAAACAATCGTTGAATGGTTGTGGGGATCCATAGAGTGTTGTCTACTACTGTGGATGCCCATGGCTCTCAATGCACACCCTACATGTGCCACTGTAGCCCTCTGGAGTATTAGGACTTCGTATAGGGAGACCAAACCCAAAATGGAGACCATCTGCAATCCTGCATAAGATCCAATGCGTCCCCCAGCCTTCGAGCACAACAAGTCATTATAGAAATCGAGCAAAAGATCTTACCAATCATGGACCACATGTAGGAACTTCATAATGTCCCGCCCTTCCATAATGGGCTTAGGGATGTGCCAATGTTTCATAAAATCCAAATGGGATTAACCAATAATCCTATTAGGTGGTTTCTACTTCTAAAGGGGATAATATAGTCAAGGTACATCCTTCGAAAGGTGGTGGCATGTGACAAGTAGGTGAATGAAATGGGGGATGAGAAGGGGAAGCCTTGGGTCACATGTTGGGGTACAAGGGTAGCTAATAAGAGAGAAGCTCACAATTGGGTTTATAATGTGTAGGAGGGAGAAAACGTGGTACATGAGGTGCCCTGACCTTGATTTTTCCACCCTTCTTTATATGCCTTCGCCTTTTTATGATTTTCTTTGATTAACTGCTCGGGGCTGAAAGGGGTAAGACTCAAGAGCATGATCTATAAGATATAACAGTGAATATACCCTTTTAAGGTGGGGCGGTTCATTGCCCACAAGGGGTTGGGACAATCATGGGTTCTTATATGATGAAGGAGGCCATAGAACTTGTAGGAACCAGGGTGATGGTAATGATGATGGGGTAGAGCTCATGTATAGGCTTTTCCCCACAAGTTAAATGTGTTTGTCTCGACCATCTTTTGCATTTTGTGGTACATTTTTCTGTTGAATGTGGCCATATATGTTTTTATCTTTCTTTTTAACTGCATAAACCGCCGAGCTTCATTCCAGGCCATGACCCCAAATGTGGGCAAGTGAAAGGGGCATGCTAACCATATGTAGACCTAGGTTGGACGAATGATGAATGGGTTAGTAATGAATGGAAAGAGGGTAATCTAAGCGGATAATGGAGTGGGACCACGAAATCAAAATCAGGGTTTCCCATGAAATACCATCCCTAGAGCCAAATGGTCACTAAAAGAGATCCCACGGGTGACGGGACTGGAATCCAAGGTTAATACATAAAAGGGGTCTAGGGCACAAGAACACATACCTAGCCCATTCTTTCTGCTGAATCCCCCCATTAATCTATAACCAGAAGTGTCCATGATAGGCAAACTACACTACTAAATTTCCAAATCACAAGGCATACCTTTAGGTTCGGGAGACCCACCTTCAAACATATGATCAATGCAGATGGCGAGGGACCACATGGCTGGTTCAGGTGGCGGAGAAATGACACAATGAGCTAGTTAGTGGCTACAAGAGGTTACCTACTGAGGACCATCTTGGAGAAAAATATTCTCCTAGGGATATTATCTACAAAATGGTGGGTAACAAGGTTGACCAAGGATCCTATTAGGTGGTTTCTTCCTTTAAAGAGGGTGATATGTCCATGGTACATCCATCAAGTGGTAGGTGGCATGTGATATAATAATGGAATGGAGCGGGGATCAGAGGAAGGCTCCAAGCCACATGCCACGGTACAAGGGTAGCTATAAATTATAATAGGGGAAGCTCACACTTAAATATATGAGTGTAGGAGGGAGAAATTGTGGTACATGAGTTACCCTGTTGTTTGTTTTTCCACCCTTCTTCATATGCCTTTTGCCTTTTATTGCTTTTTCTTCATAACTCCTTGACGCTCCAAGGGATGAGAGCATGATGTTTAGGGTATTGCAGTGGATACCCCCTTAAGGTGGGGTAGTTCATTGCCCACCAAGGGTTGGGACAATCACATGTTCCTTAATGATGGAGGGAGGCTCATATAGTCCCTTAGGAACCAGGTTGATGGCCATAGATAAAGCGTAGGGCTCATGTTTTGCTTTTGCCCACGTGTTGAATTTGTATGTCCCAACCATATTTGCATTTTATTGTATATTTCCTATTGGCAGTAGCCAAATTATGCTCTTTCATTTCTTTTAGCTGGATCAACATCTGGAACATCGTTCCAAGCCCGCCTAAAGTTGTGGAAAAGGGGATGGGGAGGCTAACTCCTTGTGGACCTAGTGGACAAATGTGGACCCAAATGGGAAAAATGATGAATGGGGTTGTAATGAGTAGAGGGGAGTAATGTATATGGTATTGGGAAGCAGAACGCAACCAAAATCAATGTTTTCCATGTAGTGCCCTCCCTAAATATTAGTAGCCAATAAAGGAGATCCCATGGGACTAGGATACAAGGTTAACCATCAAATTGGGCATAGGAGATGAGAGTACAGATGTAGTCCATTCTTTCCGTTGCATCCCACCACTAATCCATGCCTAAGGTGTCTATGATAAGTAAACAAAAATACCCAGCTACAGAATGAAAAGCCATACCTTCAGGGTTGGAAGGCCCACCTTCAAGCATACGATCAAAATAGCTGGGCAAGGGGCCAGATGTATGGCTCAGGTGGTGGAGAAAATGTCACATCGAGATATTTGGTGGCTGCAAGGGGCTGTTGGCTAAGGACCATCTAGGAGAAACGTTTTCTCCTATGGATATCACCCACAAAATGGTAGGTAACATGACCCAATGGAAAAATGTGGACTCGGATGGGAAAAGTGTGAAAAGGGGTCATAATGAACAAAGGGGAGTGATGTATATGCTATCAGGATGCGAGACTACACAACCAAAATCGGGGTTTCCCTTAAAAGTGCCACTCCTGAAACTAATAGCCAATAAAGGAGAACCCATGGGACTAGGATACAAAACTAACCAACAAGTGGGGATGAGCAAACAAGAGTACAAACCAAGCCCATTATTTCTGTCGAATCCCCCCACTAATCCATGTCCAAAAGTGTTCATGATAAGCAAGCAAAAATACCCAATTACATAATGAAAATCCATACCTTCGGTGTTGGAAGGCCCACCTTCAAATATACAATCATAACAAATGGGGGCAGGGGCACATAATGGTTGGGTCAAGCGGCAGAGAATGGTGGCACATCGAGCTATCGTGTGGTTGCAAGGGGATGCTAGCTGCTGGCTGAAGACAAATCTAGGAGAAAATTTTCTCCTATAGGGGTCACCCATTGGTTGTGGATAACATCTGGCTCCAACTAGGACACGGTGTCTTAGTGAAGTGCACAAACCATGTACTCGAACGAGGAAGCCATGAGAACACCAACAATATCTTGGGACTGCAGACCTATTACTTGGACATCAAAGATGAAGCACATGGGGCAACATGTTTTTATGGCTTCCTTTGATCGCCCATGCTTTTGTTAGGCCATAAAACCAACATGAAATAAAAAATATAATTCCAAATGCAATTTTAATCTAAATGCATCTAATTTAGCATGATAAATCATAATATAATATGATGTTAGTTCTAATTCAAAAACCAATATGATACAAATGTCAAGTGTTAAGGAAAGGGTTGATACGACTTATTTTGGCAGGCTCCAGCCAAAGTTCGTTGTCAAGTCTAGCAATGTAATAATATCCCTCACCAACCTTACCATGAATCTTGATAGGCATAGGATTTTTATCAACCAACATAACATCCCCTACATTGAATTCTTTTTTATGCTTCCATTTCTTGCTTTGTTTTTATTAGGTCTTTTGAGGATGCAAAGTTCTTGAGAGGGGAGGATAGGAGATGGTTTCTCAACCACGGGCATCTTATAATATGGGATAGGGCTCGGATTTACCACAAGTTGGATATAAAGGTTCCCTATAAAGGATGAAAGGGGTTCCATCGGGTTGCGGGATAGTGGGATAAGATAGATCCATTTGAAGTTGACCTCCCATCATATCACCTTGGTACTGCTTAATTTAGCAAGGGTCCTAGGAGGGGTTCCAAAGGAACTACTACTAACTAGATCAAGTGGAAATAATGGGACAAGGACCCACTGCCACCTCATTCAATTTCCCTTCCTCTTTATGGACTTTCACGAATGGAAGGAGTCTTGGTATAGGGAAATCACTAGAATGATGAGGTCAATAACGACGCACAATGTGATTTCCAATGCCCATTCAAAGGAGAGGCTCAGATAATAGGTTGCTTGTTTTAGAAGCAAAAGAAGGGCTCTACAAGAAAGGATTGAGGGAAGGAAATTTCCAAAATCCCTCACTTTTGATTGATGTGTTTATCCTAGGGTTCAATGTGAGACGAGGATGACTCATTAAATGAAAAGATTCAATTAAAGTGTGAGCTTTGGCAGAAGTTAGGGTGACTTTCCACGAAAATCCCTTGAGAGAAATACTATAAGAGACTAAGGGTTGATAGATATACCGTGATAAAGGCTCATCCAATGATCACCCATAGTTAAGAGAAAAGGTTTTGAATGATGAACTACAAAGTGAAAACCTTCAAGAAATCCCTAAGTCAAAGGAGCTTCAAGGGTTCCATCTTGGTGTGATAGCTAGGGCATCAATTTATTTGAAATTCCACCATTGAAATTCTTTCAAAACTGTTGTATGCCTAGAGGAGACATAAATAAAGAAACTTGTCCGGACGGAATCCTAAGATTCCTCCTCCCTAAAATTTCGCACCAAGCCCTAGGAAATCTCCTTATCCTTAGGCGACAAAAAAAAGAGGCGAAACAATGATATCTCGTTAAGCTAATGTGATCAGCAAGGATCTAGGACCAGTGCCTAGTCTATTGCAAGAATGGAGTCAAGAATTAGATTGATTTAGGGTTTTGTTCTATCAAGGAGCCTAATTGTCGCTTAACATTCCCTAATGAAGCAACTACCGAGCTACAACAAGGATTTATACTTAGACTTGTCAGATAATGGAGTCTCAGGTTTAGGGTTTCAAAGGCAACCCCTAGGAACATTCACTTTTTCTTTCCCAATGAATAACACATGCAATAGATCAAGACTACGAAAGTGATTTAAGATTTTCATGTAATTTAGAGCACAAGCAATGTCATGATGCAATATTCCATGCATTAAACATATTATGAAAATTTCGCATAAAAGTGAAACTTGCATGGCATAGAAATTATATCCATCCATCACATTTGTAAGAGAGAAGCTCCAAAATAGAATAAAATTAACCCAAACATCGAAATGCATTAAAGAATCTCCAATTCTTCCTTCAATAGCTATAGTGAAATTCTAGAAGAAACAATGATCCAAATCCAAGTGATGATGAGTTACAAATGAGGCCTCACTTGTATTTATATGAGCCTCTAATAGTTCAATGGTCTATATAGCCTAACAAACCCCTAAAAGTGTCTCTAATGTGCAAAATAACTCCTGAATTCACGACAAGCCCACCAAATAGCTCAATAACATGAAAAATAAGCCTCTCAGGAGGGCCAAAATGATAATACAATTGCTAGGAGGGTTGTTGGAAGGCTTAGTGAAGTCCAACATGTGCCAAAATGGATGGAAGGGCTCCAAAAATAGTGATGAAGGGGGTTGCCCTTTGATCTCCAAGCAAATGACCTGTGGTGCCCCCAAGTGGTTGCGAGGGCACAAAAACATCCTCATGGGTCTCCAAGTGGATCGAACAATCCTGAATCCCATCTGTAAGGGCCAAAAAAATGATGCAAGCCCTCCCTTTGTCCCCATGGTGAGACACATCCTCTTTTGGGCCCTGGAACAATGACCAAGTGTGTGGTGCGAGTGTGTAGCTGGCTGGGCAAAGTACATCATCATCGTCAAGTAAATGGAACACAAGCGAGCATTGAGTGGATCCCATGATGTGGTTATCTGCTCTCTGGTATAGTGGATTCCAATATGACCCTCTAGAGGACTTGGACACCGTATAGGGAGACCAAACCCCAGGGCGAAGACCTACCCACATTCCTGTATAAGATCCAATGCGTTTCCTCACCTTCCAGTACAACAAATCATTAGTGCAATTGAGTAAATGAGCTTACAAATCATGGAACCAAGTGGACATTTCACCGTGGCATGCCCTTCCGTAATGGGCTTTAGAGCGTACAAGTGTCTCCAAGTTCAAGGAGGTTAATCAAGGACCCTATTAAGTGGTTCCAACCTCTAAGCAAGTGACAGGTCCATGGTACATCCCTTAAGTGGTAGGTGTCATGTGATATAATGATAGAACAAAGTGGGACATCAGGGGAAGGCTCCAAGCCACATGCCATAGTACAAGGGTAGCCATGATGAGGGAAAACCACACTTGGGTGTACGAATGTATGAGAGAGCAATCGTGGTACATGAGTTACCTCGATCTTTGTTTTTCCATCCTTCTTCATATGCCTTTTTCCTTTTATTGTTTTTTTTATGTAACTGCTCAGGGCTCTAGGGGATGAGAGCTTGATGTGAATGATGTAACAATGAATACCCCCTTAAGGTTGGGTAGTTCATTTCCCACAAGGAGTTGGGACAGTCATGTGTTCCTTAATGATTCAAGGGGCTCAAATAGGGACCTTAGGAACCAGGGTGATGGCCATAATGATAGAGGGTAGAGCTCATGTTGATTTTTCCCACGTGCTAAATTTGTATGTCCCAACCATCTTTTGCATGTTATGGTACATTTCTTGTTGGGAGTGGCCAAACTATGCTTTTTACTTTCTTTTTAGCTGCATCAACCTTTGGGGTATCCTTCTAGGCCAAAGTGTGGACAAGGGGAGTGGGAGGCTATCTCCTTGTTGACCCAATGGAAAAATGTGGACCCGTATGAGAAATATGGTGAAAGGGGTTATAATGAGTGGAGGGGAATGATGTATGTGGTGTCGGGAAACAAGACCACACAACCAAAATCTGGATTTCCCATGTAGTGCCATTCCTAAAGCTAGTAGCCCATAAAGGAGATCCCATGGGACTAGGATAAAAAGTTAACCACCAAATCCCCCCACCAATCCATGCCCAAAAGTGTCCATGACAAGTAAGCCAAAATACCCATCTACATAATGAAAGGCCTTACCTTCGGGGTTGGAACACCCATTTTCAAACATACGATCATAACAGATAGGTGAGGGAGCATAATGGCTAGATCAGGTGGCAGAGATGGTCATACATCGAGCTATTTGGTGGTTTCAAGGGGATGTTGGTTGCCGACTGAGGACCATCTAGGAGAAAAAATTTCTCCTATGGATATCACCCACAAGTGGTGGGCAACATCTGGCTCCGACAGAGACATGATCTCTTAGAAGAGTGCATGAAAGTAATTGAATGGGGAGGTCATGAGAAATCAACAATCTCTTGGGACTACAGATCTATTATCTACACATCAAAGATTCAAGCACATGGGGTAGTATGTTTTTGCAGCGTCTCATGATCGCCCATGCTTATATTAGGCCATAAAAGTCGATAGGAAATAAAATGTATTGTTAGATGCAGTTCTAATCTAAATACATCTAATTTAACATGATAATATCCTATGAAATTAGTTCTATTGTGGAAATCAACATGCAATGCATCTTATTTTAACATGCATATGATATTACACAAGTAATAAATGTAATCATAGACCCAATGCAACCAACATATGGAAGGTCACAAGGGCGGGAGGTGGGAAAACAGAATGACCACACATGGGGAATCATGGGTGAAAAGTGAATGATGGGATGCAACCTACTCCATATGATCCTTTTCTTTAACCAAAAGATAGAGATATAAAAAATCAAGCATATAAATCTCCGATGAATGGCAACATTAGGTATATCATCTTCTCTATGGTCCCTATGATTTATATCGAACTTTTTGGCTGCTACAAGGTCATGATTGGAAGGAAGGGGAGACCGGTGACATGGAGAGATACAACAAGCTGGTTGCTCATGATGATCACACTTAGGAGAATGAGAGAATTCGTCCTCATTAGTGATAGTGCATGGAGTGTTGAGAAAAGGGTTCACATAAGACTCAACGATAACCCCATGATTGTGAGGAAAGACGAGCATCCTATTGATATCGTCATCATCGGTGTCATAGACAGGGTCCTTATCAAAATGATGCTCATGAACTTCCCATTTCCCCTCTTCAATATGTAATTACTCATTGATGTCAACGCCCAAGCGGTTAGTAGGATCATTTCCCTCTAGCGAATCCCCTTCTTCATGATTCTGCCCATGCTTATTGAAGGCTTCCTCTTCAATGTCAATTACTTGGCAAACTTAGAAATGCTCATGGAAGCTATCAAAGAATTCCTCAATATATGAGATGCTCTGAGGTTTGCAATTATGTAACCATGAATTATGACCATGGAGGAATCTCATGAACAACATCATGAGGACATCGCGGTGAACCAACTCAGCTTGTGAGGCATATGCGGAAAATCTTGCCACATGATCAACTGCAGATAGTGGATCACCATCAAAATTGGGTACCCCCACGTATGATAGTCCAGGTAAGGCACTTAGGGCGTCCAAGAATGCGAATGATGTCCAAGGCAGGGAATTCATCAAATGAAGGCATCCTATTAAGATATACAAGTAAATTATGTGGGAGTCACCAGGGTGAATTTAGAGATGCCTAAAGAAATGCTTGCCTCACCCTACAAGCATCAACCTTAAAGTTCAAGGAAGAACAAGGGCTTCATTCTTCCAATGGAGTCACCAAGAATGATATGTCAATATGTCGTATGGGGAACAAGACACACGTCTCGTTTCCCCAGCAATGACGCCAAAAATTTTACCTCTTAATTTAGCAGTGGTCCTAGGAGAGGTTCCAAAGTGGATACTACTAGATCAAGTAGCAATAATGGGACAAGGACCCACTGTCACCTCAGTCAATGCCCCCTGCTCTTTACGGAATTTCACCGATGGGAGGAGTCTCAATATAGGGAAATCACTAGAATGATGAGGTCAATAACGATGCACAATGTGATTCCCAATTCCCATTCAAAGGAGAACTTCAGATAATAGGTTGCTTGTTTTAGATGCAAAAGAAGGGCTCTCCAAGAAAGGTTTGAGGGAAGGATCACCTCAGGTTTAGGAATATTCAAAAATGATAAATTCCTAAGATCAAAACTTCCAAAATTCCTCACTTGTGATTGATGTGTTTATACTAGTGTTGAAAGTGAGGCAATGATGACTCATTCAATGGAAAGATTCAATTAAAATGTGAGCTTTGGGAGAAGCTAGGGTGACTTTCCATGAAAAACCCCTTGGGAGAAATACTATAATAGACTAAGGATTGAGAGATATACCATGGTAAAGGCTCATCCAATGATCACCCATAGTTAAGAGAAAAGGTTTTGAATGATGAAGTACAAAGTGCAAACCTTCAAGAAATTCCCAAGTTAGAGGAGCTCTAAGGTTTTCCTCTTGGTGTGATATCTAGGGCATCAATTTATTTGAAATTACACCATCGATATTCTTTCAAAACTGGAGGATGCCTAGAGGAGACATAAATCAAGAAACTTGTTTGGACGTAATCCTAAAATTCCTCCCTAAAATTTTGCAACAAGTGCTAGAAAATCTCCTTATCCTTAGGGTACGAAGAAAAGAGGTGAAAGAATGATATTTCATTAAGTTAATGTGACCAACAAGGATCTAGAACCAGTGCCTAGTCTATTGGAAGAGTGGAGTCAAGAATGAGATTGATTTAGGGTTTTGTTCTATCAAGGAGCCTAATTGCAGCTTCACATGCCCTAATGAAGCAGCTACCTAGTGACAACAAGGATTTATACTTCAACTTGTCAAATAATGGAGTTTTAGGGTTAGGTTTTCAAAGACAACCCCTAGTAACATTCTCTTTTTCTTGCCTAATGAATAACACATGAAATAGATCAAGACTACCAAAGTGATTCAAGATTTTCGCGTAATTTAGAGCACAAGCAACCTCATGGTGTAGTATTCCACACATTAAAGATATAATGAAAATTTTGCATAAAAGAAAAACTTGCATGGCAAAACAAGTATATCCATGCATCACATTTTCAAGAGAGAAGCTCCAAAATAGAATAACATTAACCCAAACATCAAAATGCATTAAAGAATCTCCAATTCGTCCTTCAATAGCTATAGCTAAATTCTAGAAGAAACAATGATCCAAATCCAAGTGATGATAACTTACAAATGAGGCATCACTTGTATTTTTATGAGCCTCTA
>APFE030011746.1:4916-44864 GCA_000404065.3 Pinus taeda
AATAACAATAAAACATCAAGAGCATTCACACATTAACACAGTATGTATCCCAGGGAAAAGCATCTCGCTAAAAACCCCAACTATCTGTATATTAATGATTGAGTCATGTAACATTACACAGCATAATACTTCTCACAAGTATCTCCACCTCTGTTACACACAATACAGCTCAGATCTGATCTCCAAATCTCTTACACTGCTTGCCTGCCTCCACTGCGCAATCCTGCAAGAGAATACTGATGAATGGCTGATCCAAATTCGTATTTCCATGTGGGAAAATACGTGGGAAAACTCATTGGCATACTCAATCCCTTGATTGTGCAAGAACTGATGCACAACTATAGTCACAACTGATAGCAATCTGATTCTCTAACACCTGTCCCTGCTGAACTGAACATGCACTGACATGCAACTGAGTTAACTGATGTATTCATTAGTTGTATTATGACTTAATAACTTGTGAATTAATTAATAACTAATTCACCCAACTCATCTCTAGTCTATTTGCCAGTTAGACTAAATACAACCAGTTTAACAAAGCTAAACTGAACACAACTCCATCAACTGCACCTCCAGTCCACTAAACCAACTCACTTTAGTTCTAACTGAAGTCCTGCATGCAAATATTAGTCATCCCATAGGTAACCACGTATTTCCTTTTGGGATCTGCATGTACCACATCCGTAGCTCATCCTGAAGTGCTCCAAGAGAATAAGACAAAGTTTATAGTCTAAATATTATTATGAGCTAATAATATTTGACTGTTCTATATTTAGACTGAGCAGTCACTCCGCTGTGATCTAAAAAATAGAAGTCCATCTATTTTTCCCAATTTGACCAATCATCCATAAACAACAACCTGCAATCCATAGACATGATCCATATGTCTAAAAATAGACATAGTCTAAAAATAGACTTGCGCCAAAAATAGCCTGCGAGCCCACTTAGTGAAGGCGACTCTTTTCACTAAGCTCCATCATCTTGTTGCATTCTCAACAAGCATTTCTTGTTGCACACTTTTCAACATAAAGCAGGTTGCCCCCTCGAATAGGTTGAATCTTAAGGCGTTTATCTTTCTTTTCTATCATTTTGTGAGTTGGTTTCTTAACATTTGGTATTAGAGCTTTGGATTCTAGGGTTTTGCTGCTCCAAATAGGTCATCGTGGAATTTTCCATATAACCTTTTTTATGTGATGTTTGAAAAGCTAAAACAAAAACCCATTTTATGTGATGTTTCAAAAGCTAAAACAAAAACCCATTTGAGAGGAAATCACATGTAACCTAGGGTTTGAATTTTAGATCTTGTATCACTATATTTTCAAAGATTTGATATGAGGAAGTTAGGGTTTTTACAAGCTCTCGAATTCCCTCTCAAAGAGGTAATCATGGAATTTTCACTATAATTGTTTTGCTACAAAGTTTCAAACTCTAAATAAAAAGCCATTTGAGTTGAAAACTTGATGAAGCTCAATCCTGAATTTCAGATCTTGGTTTGCAGCTACGGAAATGAGTTATTACCCAAGTTAAGGTGGAGTGGCGACATTTTGGGCATGAGGAGGCCACTTGGGAAGATGAAGCATTAATGAAAAGAACCTATCCAGGTCTATTCATGGCTGAAAGACACCGAGATGGTGTCCAATCTCAGTGGGAGGAGATGTAATGACCCAGACAATTTATATCAATAAATCTTCTGTTGTTACCATTGTAGGTAAAAACATTGAAGAGGGATTATTGTTTAAAAAAAAATTATTATGATATTATTAATTCAGAATTTGAACATGGATTGAGTAAATCACATATAGTAACTTTCCATGAGGAAGTTATTCTCTTTTCTTGATAGCTTAAAAAAAATAAGTTGCCAGCAAGTAGGGAAAAAACCTTAACTGTCTTTCTTCCTCCCATAGAGAAAATGGGAAAAAGAAAAGGCCCGGACTGTTGAGGAACAGACGGGGGAAAGAAGGAGGCAAAAAAAGAAGAAGAAAAGAGATAGTGCTAAGCCTCGTGAAGACCAGATAGCATAGGCACAGATGGTGCATTATATTTGCTGAAGGCAGTGGTATGGCAAATGAGCTTGGGGGGAGATTCAGTCTGGTTGAAGAGTCTCGTGGTTGGGAGGAAAGACAAGCAAGAAACTAATTTTTCTCCACTCTGGAGAAGTGTGGGAGGCTGTAAGCGCAGAAGTACAGGTAAGAATAATTACAGCTTTTGTATTTCTGGAAATAATATATATATATATATATATATATATATATAATATATATATATTATATATATATAAACTATGTTCTTTAGGAATACCATTTAGGAGTTAGATCAAGTATCATATTGCCTCTGACGAGGGTTCTGATACAAAAGAAAGAAACCAATTACATTCTGTCCAGGATCGGGATCTAAATTATGTTCTGGAATTAATCTTGGGTTATTTAGTTAAACCCGAATAGGGGATTCCCTGGGTTAAGATGGCTTCAGGTATCCGTTAGAATACCCATAACCCCTTAGAAACCCGTAGCAGAATCTTGGAGGGGAAACTGTAAGGTTCATGTTAAAAAAAGAAGAAATTAACTGTATACTTGCATCTTTAACGAAAACGAAAATTAATAGACAAATCTGGGCAGAATTGTAACAAGTAATAATGAAGATTTAAAGGTTCTGGAATTAAATGATCTTCGTGCAGTAACAGAACAAGTAGAAACCCTACTCTGTCAACAAAATAATACCCTTTTTCTATGACGGTAGAAAGTCAGTATAACGAATCCAATGTTGAATATAAGCTAAGCAACAATATTCAATAAATTCTATTGATAAGTCCTTATATCACAGGATTAGAATTAAAGACGACGGAAGCTCAAATGGAATCGCAAACGTCCTGAGAATACACCAGGACAGTCCCGAAAAGCACTATGCGGGTAAATACATACTCACTGAATTAAACTATCATTATGAAAGGGAGATTCATGAACGTGAAGAGCAGGTAAATATAATAATGAAATCATTGGATGCTACGTCTATCATGTATACATTTAAATTAAAACAACATAGGAAATCACCGTCATATGTACTAGAAAGTCACCATATATATAAATGATAAAATTTAACCAGACATTCCCGTGCGCGGAGCGCATAAGAATCAAATGCAACGAGAATTTATATGCATATCAAACAGTAGTCCCAAGAATAAATATATATACAAATTCCATTGAGACTGTTCAATATTCTTAACAGATGAGTAAACCCTTGCCGGGACTCATTAAGGTCACCAAGGCAAGCCGGGATTTAGGGTTTAACACAAAAAAAACTCAGGAACCCAAAATCCGTATCAGTACAGAGAGGTACATAGACATAAAATAAACCAGTTATATATAAATACATATTGAAAACGTTCTGAGAAGGCGTAGTTGGGTTAAGTTAAAAACCCGAGAACTTTCCCAGAAAACCTTTCACACAGAACAGGAATAAGCATAAATTATTCAAGAGTTTCATACATTCAAACGATAACATTACAGTACAATAACAAAGGACCGTTAGTCCTTAATAAGGTGCGAGTGTATCGCAACAATTCCTTGAAGACTCATGAGGACAGAGCCTCAAGGAACAGCTATGAAAGGCTTCCGCAACCAAGAAGGTAACAAATCGATAACATGCTCCTAACAGAAATTAAGAACCACCTTTCAAGAAATGAACAAACAGTAAGCCTTGCAACCGGCACCTTATCGTATATGCCTAGTTTATTAAGGGGTCGATGTAACTTACCAGGTGGGAATAGTTTCTATTCAGGAGGAACAATGATGTTGCTCCATCGCCGCCGCGCTGAATCGCTCCAAACCCTACTCGAATCAACCGTAACAAATTAAAAAAATTCATGCTTGAAACTCATCAGATCACTGTAAATCCATTAATGGGTAAGCAATGAAACAAACTGTGCAATTACCTGTATGGTGGAGCAGAGTTCAGGGTAGGTCACCTGAAGGGGAGCTCGGTTCACCTTCAAGCAAAAGGCATGCATAATCTTGACTCAAAACTGTAGTAGGCATCTGAGAGCTGAACACTCTAACCGGAAGCAGCATCAAGGAAGTCTCTGGAAGTAACCTCATACATAACGAATGAGCATCGAAACCTAAGAGCTGCCGTGTATAGTTGGCCAGTGTATTCGCCACCGTTTGATGGAGGGAACAGATCTCCATCGTTGAATTAGTCCGGAATCTCGAGGAATCAGAGTACCTTGCCTGCAGCATTAAACGCTGGCATCTAATCCCAAGATCGATATCCAGATTGAGGGTAGAGCAAATCACGAGGAGGGTCTAGTTGTCAAGCCCTCAGACAATTAGCATTTATTAGGTAGGATCCACTGACTGTTATACTGTTAGCGTAACCACATATGTAACGTTAAAATCAAACGGCCGAGGGTGGTAAGTATATTGAGTTGGTGTTACATTAAATTCTGCCGCGAGTGATGGGTATGATAATCGTACCCATCCTTTAATATATAAATATATATATATTTTTTTATCCGATACTTTTATGTATATATTTACTTTGGTAAATGGGAGTTGTGACAAGATACTTCGATATTAGTCATGTTTCGAAAAATAGTATGATTAAGATTTACGAAATTTGAGTTAAATAAAATGTATCAAATTTGATATTTTGTGTTTTTAATATGAATTCTCCAAACTAGGTTGCACTCAAATGATCTAGACTGCAAAGAAAAAGAAAAGATTACTTCCCTTCATATTTGTAGCCTAATTCTTTAACTTATATACTAAAGAGTTCTTTTCACATAATCAATAGCAAGAATGTGTTTTTTTGTTGTTTAAAATACATTTTTGAATGCATAAATAGATTCAACACTCTAAAAAAACTTTTGAAACGATCAAATTCTACAAATTAAACAACTTAGGCTCATGTTTATAATCAATACAAATTAAACAACTTCAACTCAAATGTATAATCAATTTTGATTAAAATTAACTAAAACAAACTAGTGAAAAAAATGATTTCGTATATAAATTAAATTATATGTCTACATATAAAAATATTATAAAAGATTTATTACTTAATAATACTACAATTTAATTATCTATTATATTTATATTAATAGATAAATATTATTTCGAATTCTACCTCTCTCAAACAACCTAAAAACAAATTTTATGGACTAAAGAATTTGTAAATTGTGTAAAAATAAAGCATTGTAAATGCAATAGTGCCTTGATGGATCTCCTCAGAAATAATATGAACTTTGGCATCTCCTCTGTTTTCTCTTAACAATGTTTATTTTCATTTTGCCCGCCTCTAACAAAACATACCAAATATCATGCACCCCTTGTTAAGCTAACAAGGAAGTTTAGGGTAATGAGACAAACGTTGTTGTTTATTTTTTCTTTAAACTTCAGTTTTAATACTAATTTTAGAGTAATGATACATCATACTGCATGTTTTTCTTCACATGCATTATATGCACAGTTCAGTGAACGGTGGTTTAGTAAAAAAATATAATTAGTTTTATTCGGTTGTAATTATTAGTTCAATTCAATATAACCAGGACTTAATCTCCATTGCATGTGTTATTTTTGATAGTTTGTCCTCCCAAAACATGCCGTGATTCCTAAGTTTCATCAATTATGAGTGATATTTAGTAACTGGACCGTAAATCCATCACTGGTTAAAAGGCAAAGCTTAATTATTCATTAATTTAAAGCATAACTTTACTCCTAGTTAAGTGGCAATTTATTTATTTATTAATTTTAATGATTTTGTGAATTTTTAAATTTAAAATGTGTTTTTAATACAAGAATATATTTAATAAACTTAAAAGAAATATATATTAAAATACTTAAATTATATAGCTTATACCATTTAAATTTATAGTTTTGAAATATCTTTGTTAAATTTTAACGGAATCGACTTAACATAAGTTTTTGACAGTTCAATATCCCCGCTGCCACATATGCAAACAAAATGCGCACAAACACTTACAGTGGCCACTTGCCAGGCGCGGTGGAAATCTGAATTAACAGTTAACTTCCGTCAACACCTGAAAGATTAGTGATTTTAATTTGGTAAATCACAACAGACCATTTGATTTCACAAACATCTTTCCCATAGTGACTCCATCAAACATAAAACTACAAATCTAAAAAGCCCCGATTATGTTGAATTATTTGGGATTAACACGGTTATGGATTATCCCTAATCTATTATCTTTAAGCAACCCTGTAAATAAACTATATAACATATTTGCAGACATCCAGTTTAAAATAGTCTCCATGATAACGAGCGATGACTCTGCGTTGATTAGCCTCAAAGCGATACATAAATAACCATAAAATAGACAAACCATAACTCTGGATGATATAGCCACCCTAAAAATATGTGAAATCCATCAGAAGAATATATCTATGTATAAGAAGCAAATAGTAGCTTCCTGCAATAGATGTCAGTAAAATCGACAGGCCACGAAGGGAATGATGGAGGCGATGAGAGTGGCAAATAGAGAGGGGAGCAAGGGCAATGAAGCAGTGGCAACCTCCATTATCGGACTTGGTGTTACTGTCGTCACCTCTACGACTTCTGCTGCGCCCACCATTATCATCAGAATGAGCAAGAAAGCTGCAAATGTGTAGTTTTCTGTCATTGTTGCTCAAACCCACAGGGTTTTTCTCCGCGAACTTTCAGAATGTAACAACGGACAACTTTTTTCGAATCGTATCTCCAAGGTCGAATGGTAGAGGATTACATTTCAAAAAGTAGGCGCACAATTCGAATTTTAAATCTTCGCGACAATACCGAATTGAAATCTTAAGTGCAATACCGAATTTGAAATCCTTCAACATTCAATGGGAATCTGCAATAATAAATTAGACATACTGTCATTGCGTGCAAACAATATCAAGGCACTTCTAGTCGGTATTTTCCAGTGGATACTTGAGACCTTTCCCGTTGGGAGGACTGTTACGATACATGCCATTTATGTATAGTGAAACCGCTATCTGGTACATTAAAAGCTAGATAGCAGACTGGTTAGCTCTTGCCGAGCAGACTGGTTAGCTCTGGCGAAAAAAGTTTACGGGTGAAATTATGTCCACTGAATGACTGTCAAAACAGATTTCAAAGTCCTTCACAAAACTGTCTTTATGGTGCATTAATAAACGTATAGGGTTGGAAATATTGGTTTCCAGGAAATGTATGTTGTTGACTTTTGACAGAGCTTGGTGTCAAGATGAAGGCGCCTCATTGAGCACAAATATTTTTGTTAAATATGAAACTTCGGGCTTCAAATGTTGTCGGCGGCTTTAAATTATGTTGTCAGTTCTTATGATACCCCTTTATTACTGGAGCAATGTTCTAAGTTGCTAACGTGGTTTAAAAATTTGGAGCCATCAGGTGTCATCCAAAAACCTACGAACGGAGAGCAGTAGTCATACCTCGGCCATTGGAGTCTGGTATGCCGTGGCAGGCTGAGGTATTCAAACATTTTATACAGAACATTAATGTTAACTTTATAAAAAACTAAAAAAAATTGAGTAGAGTCTAAAGTAATGCAAATGAGTTGATACTATATATCACTTTAAAAGAGTGACATAATAATGCTCAAGATCTAATCTGGTAATAAAAATGATTGCTAAGGATTTATTTTTAAAATAGTTAATTGAAAAAGAATAGATAAAGATAAATTGTTAAATAAAAAGTATAAATTAATATCATCAAATTTAACACATATATTTCAAATTACATAGATCAATATATTTCAAAGTAATTAAAGGAAGATTTATGTAAATATAAAAATTCAAAATAATAATAATATAAGAATGTAATTAAATTAATATATAAATTTAATTATTCTAAAAAACAAAATGATACATATTGATAATAAATAATTTAAATTTTAAAGTATTTATTAATCAATGAGTATAAAAATATATCTCTTTCACTTTTATAAATATAAATTATATAAAATATTGAAAATGCAAATATATATTTTTATAATATATATAGAGAGAGTAGAGAGATGCTTTACAATTTGACTTGAGGTAATGCTATAATTCTCTAAAATAAGTATAATAATAATAAAATATAATCTTTACTTATTGGTAAATAAAAAAGTAAGGAATATTTTTTTTGTCAAGATGCCTAAGTCTTGAGATCACTATAGGTTTAACTTTTGGCTTGAGAAATGGCTAGAGAAGGTCAACTAAGTCGACCTACATCATTCGTTAACATGGCTGGCTTTTTGCCCATGGACTTTTGAACAAGTGACCTTCACATGTAACTTAAAAGTAAGAAATAATAAAAATAACTAATCAATTAAATTTAACTTGTTGTATTATAATATTGTTTTTATAAATAAATTATAAACAATGTAACACCCCAAAATGCATAGAATTACTAAGGTTACTAAGTTAATTTTATTATGTGTTACTTTAAGTTTTATTACGTTATGTTGTTAAACAATTAGCGACTGAGGCTCGAAGGCCAGGAAAAATAAAGTGTGGTTATCTAAATCATTGGTAATGAAACTATTTACATTAATTAAAATAAACGATTACAAAGATTACAAAGACAGTTACCCATCTGACCTGAGTGGAGATTAAGAGTTGGTTATCTAAATGATTGGTAATGAAACTATTTACATTAATTAAAATAAACAATTACAAAGACAGTTACCCATCTAACCTGAGTGGAGATTAAGAGTGGAGCAAAAGAATCCAGGGGAGATCCTTGAGCTGAGTGAAATAAACCACTTGGAGAATTCTCAAGAAAACATTTAGAATAGAGTACATGACTTGGGGGCACGATAGGAGTCCAGAGACCCAAGGCACTTCACTATAGCTGGAAATAATTAACTATGATACCAAAATAAAGTGCTTGGCGAGGGTCTTTGAGCTGAGTGGTTTAATAAACCACTCGGAGAAGAAAACATTTAGAATAGAGTACATGACTTGGGGGCACGATAGGAGTCCAGAGACCCAAGGCACTTCACTATAGCTGGAAATAATTAACTATGATACCAAAATAAAGTGCTTGGGGAGGGTCTGGATGCAATTGCCAGACTCGTGGTTGGGAAGAGTGACTTTGCAAAGAGGATTGTTTATTACTAGTTTCTATTATTAAACAGGTAAGTACCATGAAACTTTTTATTAAGAGATAGCATTGTACTATAGGGTAAAGATTTAATTGACAAAGTAAGAACTCTTATTCGTTTTAATGTTAGAGAAATTTAAAGAAACTCTTTAAAAGTACATTAAAAACAACAAACAGGGTTTATCTAATTTTTCAGTATACAAAACCGTCGAAAATATCTGATGATAATATGCAAAAAACACAACAAGTAATTTTAGTACATAGTACATAAATAAGCCTACAACAAGTAATTTCAGTACATAGTACATAAATAAGCCTACGCTCTTAAATATTCAGCTTATTTTTCATTCCATAAAAAATAGAACCAACTGTGCAAAACCCTTTGGGAATTCCACCCAAAATAATTTGTGTATTATGCTTTTCAAATTAAACATATATCGAACCATAATCTAGCTACACTATATAACTTTCAAACATAGTAAGAATCTATTCAGAAATGTTGGATGAGGAGAGGTGCATCCTCATCTATCATCCATGCAAAAATTTACTAGCCTATGGCAGGGATAGAAGGAATAAACACTATACGTTTATCTTAAAGCAACGGGTGGTATAAACCCTCACTAAACCAATTATTCTGCAAGGACCAAGCAACAAATTGATAAATCTTAATACTTTGAGATTTAGAATAGAGGCATTCTGGCCCATTACTAAATATCAAACAAGATAACTAGAATATCAGTTAAAAATTGGAAATGCACTATATATAAATATGTATGTTCTACTGTGAAAATAGTTACAGTTCGAGAATGATGCTATTGGATCAATATGACCAAAACTGCAGAGTCCTTTTAACTGATAACTTATCCAAAACAAAGAGCAAGATACAACAAAAATATGTTCATAAAACCTCGACTCAACGACTGATATTTTTCCCCCAAATTGCTCGAAGCATGCACTGAGGTTGTTAACAGTCATAAATGACCAACTAGATAAGAGGTAAAAGAAATCTAAGTAACATTTCGAGCTTGTCTCAGTGGAGCATTAAACCCTTCATAAACTAAACTGTTGTGGACCAGAATGCCAACCTGGAAACGACCAATAAAACCGTAAGACAATGAACTTCGAAGAGTATGTTCCAAGCTTATGCGAGCAGAGGAAAGAGGGGAAAGTACCTGCCATTAACCAAAATTAGGTATGGAATTATTACAAGTTTATCTAATAGAGATAAAATTTCCAAATGCATATATTAGTAACTGGAAGGTGTTATACCAAAGTTTGGAGGGTTTTCTCTCCAAATGACCACCTACAAAATACATCAAAACCCTCAATAAATAGTTGTGAGATCATAAAATTATCAATGACTCATGAATATCTTTGAGTTTATTAGCTTACATTTTGAATCCTGGAGTAGAACGTGTCCCATCGTTTCAAGATACTCTTGATATATCCTAAACAGAGGCAGTAGCCTGTCAGTCTCGGCATTGAACAATATTTCCACATTCACATAGAAACAAAAGAAGCTATCAACCTTACTTGAATTCATATGACTAGTAATACTTGCCTTCTCTGGACTAAGCATCATAACCAGGGCAAGCCGTAGGAGGAGTAACCGCAAGGCTACAACCTTCAACAAATCAAAACACCATTGTAGAGTAGCAAGAAGCCACGAGTTGATGATAACACTACACTTAGTAGATGCTTGGCATAAGAAAGAGGTTAGGTGGTAAAACGATAGACCCACACTACCGTTGGATTTCTGAACAAGAATCAACAGAGATAAGGTGGGACAAATGGCACAATAATATAGAACGAGATGACATTTTGTTAAGTTATGGTATATTCTATGCTTATAACAGTTTACTTCTTTTTCTTATTATATTCCACAGATTAGCAATCACATGTACATAAAGTAAAGTGCAGATAGAACATTAAAAGATCGATAGAAAACAAGCCAAGACAAGAGACATAAGATGTGGCGGCTAGCCAGTGACAAACCCCACAATGTATGGGGAAACCATTTGATCAATTCTTATTTTATCTTTAATAATTCAGCAGAGAGAAATAGTATAATAAATATGATTCATGTCAATAGTAGCAAACCCTAGATCAGTAGTATCAGCATTAGCGGCTTCATTATCAAACTAGGGCAGACGAACATATAAAGTTGCGGCTTCCAAAGGAGGTTTCGATGAAACTACAATGTAGTTCAGATGAGAAGATCTTCTAGTCCACACAGGTCAATCTTTACTTCTGTAGTTGCAGCTTTAGTTTCAGCAGTTTCTCGCTTCAAACTAGGGAAATCGATATCTTGCAAACCATTCATCGGATTGACTTCATTCCACCACCAAACGTTGGGGCTTTCAAAGGAGGTTCAGATGAACCTACAACATAGTTTAGATGAGGAGATCTTCTTGTCCATGCAAGTCAATATTTACTTCTACAATTGCAGCTTTAATTTCGGTAGCTTCTGGCTTCACATGTGTGAGAGAGAGACCCTTTTATGTGCAGTAGAGAAGAGACTCATTTCTGTGCAGTAGAGAGAGAGAGATGTGATGAGATGAGTGAGTCCAAATTAGGAAAACCCCTCTTATATTTATACACAACGTTGGTGTTTGAATAGATGTGACTGTTGGGCTTCTGAGCCTACATGAGTTGTAGGTCGGCTAGATAATAATTCCATAATCAAAATAAATTCATATCTCGATGAATACTTATAGGAATCAGGTTACCTTTATATCAATCCTACACCTCTTGATGAGAGGAATCTAATAAAAACATTATCAACCATGAATAAGATGATCCACATGAATTTTTACCCTGGTTGCCAACTCTAACACTCCCTCTCAACTAGGGAGAACTTCATCTGTAATTTGTCTATCGATCGTTACTATTCATCCATCAAATGCACTAACTTTTACAACTTGTCTCCTACCATGCTCTACTCTATTTTGCCTATTCTTCTTTGTCTTGTTCTGCCCTGTATTGATCTGTATTGTTTTGCTCTGTTCTGCTCTACTCTTGCATTGTTCTGTTCTACTCTGATTTTGTCCGAATTATGAAGAAGAAGAAATGATCGAGGATGTATCATACTGACTCAAAGTCAGTCTCAGAGCATGTACCACTGGTCCCAGACTAGTCTTAACCAACCCGAAGTCAGCGTCATAGTGAGTACAACTCCACTGGTCCTAGACCAGTATCATCCTCGACTGACTCAAAGTCAGTCTCAGAGTGTGTACCACTGGTCCTAGACTAGTCTCATCCAACTCAAAGTCAACTTCATAGTAAGTACCACTCCTACAACTTGCCGTAAACCAGTATCGCAGTCTCAGAGAGTGTACCGCTAGTCCCAGACTAGTCTCAACCGACCCGAAGTCAGCGTCATAATATGTACCACTCTCACTGGTCCCAGACCAGTACTGCACTGACACGAAGTCAGTCTCAGAGTATGTACCACTGGTCCCAGACCAGTCTCAACCAACCTGAAGTCAGCATCATAGTATGGTACAACTCCTACCACTGGTCCGAGACTAGTATCATTGATCCCAGATCAATGGAGGTCATCCTAGCGTAGGGAGTACGGTAAATACAACGATTCATCCATTGATACTAATATGGTCCCTAACTTCATTTCCCTGCTCATTGATCAGATGAGAGGTACTTCCCATGAGTCCTAGACTGCATGGGTAGGATGCCTTGATAGGAGAACTAATCAATCCTGTCCTTACAGGAGAACACATCAATCCTGCTACAATCGCCATGGAGAACACATCAATCCAGGCGACCATGGAGAACACATCAATCGAGGCCTCACAGGAGAACACATCAATCTTGCTACAATCACCATGGAGAACACATCAATCAAGGCCTCATGGGAGAACACATCAATCCTGCTACAGTCGCCATGGAGAACACATCAATCCAGGCCTCACAAGAGAACTAATCATCCTCCTACACAAGAGAGCAAATCATCCTGTTCCACAAGAGAGTGAACCATATTCTCCCATAAGAGAGTGAATCATCTTGTTCTAGTGTGCACCACCAGGGGAGGGTGAGTCACCCTATGGTCATATGTTGCTCCAGTAAGAACCGCAAGCCCTTAGAGCTCCCAGATCTGAATGTATGCAACATGTAGGACCCTTGCACAAGGGTTTATTGACGACTCCAAGTCATTTGGGAAAATCACATATTAGATCTTACCTCGGGGCTTTAAAAAGGTCTATCAATCTGCGCGTCAACTTAATGCGATGGAGTCTCCCTACTCACTGACTTACCATATCTCAGATGATGTTATCTACTGGAGCAATCGACGAATATGGGATTCCTCAATAATCCAATCCCACCTCTAGTTGTTATAGAGAATGACAGTGGTATGTGTTCAAGCAGCTCACTAAAGATCTCCCCCAACTAGGCAACTTCAAATGAGATCATACTTGTAGATATGTATCCGTCTCAGTGATGCTTATGGAAATCGACTTCTGCTTCCTACTTATCTATTATATCGAAGAATAATCCAAAGAGAAATAGCACTAAAAAGTGCTCCAGTGATCCTCCACACTGCGTGCCTAATCAGCATTCGAATAATCATGCAGTTTCATATGTCCAGCAGTGTATCTCAATCCATTAGTAATTGTGCCATGAAGATATCTTAGAAGATTCTTGGCATCAATCAAGTGAGGCTCAACCAAATATGAGCTCACCATGCTAATTGCAAAACATATGTTGAGATGGAGGTTCACTAAGAACATTAATGCGAATGAGTTTATGAAACTCAAGGGCATTTCCCAAATCTGGTCCGACATCATTACCATATAACTTCTAAAAGTTAAGATCCTCAAGGTAGTCACAGGCTTGAATTCCATCATACAAAATCTTTCCAATATCTTTACCACATATTTTCCTTGATATAGGAAAATTTCCCTTGGCTTCTGCCATAGTTCAAGTCCTAGGTCCTTCATTTCAAATTTAGAAGCCAACTCCCTCTTACATTTGTGAATGAGAGGGTCTGCACCTGTTAGAAAGAGGTCATCCACATATAGCACCAATATGAGAGGCTTGTCATCTTCAACCCTAAAGTAAAGGTTAGGCTCGACTTCACTCCTAGCGAATCTCAGCTTCATCAAGTAGCTATCAATCCTCTCATACCATGATCGGGGTGCTTGCTTTAGCCCATAGAGAGCCTTCTTCAACCTGCATACATGAGATTTTCTATCATAAATCTCAAATCCTTCGAGTTGACCACATAGACCTCTTCTTTGATCGAGCTGTTAAAGAATGCGATCTTGACATCCATTTGATGTAGGTTCCATCCTTGTGAAGCCACAAGGGCTATGATCAAGCGGACAGTCATATATATGGCAACATGTAAAAATATCATAGTCTATACCTTCCTTCTGGGATAAACCACGAGCAACAAAATTAGCCTTATACTTTTCCATACCTCCATCTGCTGCATGCTTTATCTTCTAAAGCCATTTTGAAGTAACAATTGTCTTTTCCGTGGTCTGGGAACTACTTCTGAGACATCATTCTTCATGATATACTCATATTCATTGATCCTAGCATCCTTCCATACTTAATGCTTGACGACATCTGAGAATGATGAAGGCTCATTTTGTATGATCGTGCTCATGATGGTTAGGTATCCCTGATACCTGTTAGGTTTCTTACTTTGACAGAAGATTCCTCAGGGTGCAGCATGTCCTTTAGCATCATCAAGTATCCCCCTAAGCCATGAAGGCATCTTCCTAGAAGACGAAGGCTCATCTTCTTGAGAGCTCCTCAAAGTCAAAAGATTTTCAACCTTGCTGAGAGCAATATCTTCGTCAAAGGTGACATCATGACTAATCACAACTTCCCTTTGACTGGCGATGAACATTTCTTCAGGAGTCTTGGAACCCAATGCTTGATGAGGGCATCGATTTTGTACATATACGACAGCGTTTGTAGTTTTAGCCCATAAAAACATCGGAAGTCTTTGATCATGTAGCATGGCCCGGACAACTTCCATAATCATGCAGTTCTTCCTTCTCGCCACATCATTCTTCTCAGCAGTATGTGGTGTAGAAGTCTCCCTCTTAATGCCAACCTCGGGTATGGCAGAGTGAACCAACTGTAATATATCGGAGGTCTTTCTTTGGCTTGAAGGGAATGGTACCCTTTTGAGCTTTCCTTCGGCACATCCTGGACATACACCTTCTTTCTCTACTCAAAATTCGGGCATCCCTGTCACCATTTGTCTTACACCGAGTATAGCTTTATAATGAAGCGGGGGGCAAACCTCATATGCCAAAGTTCACAATGAAGAGATGTGTCATAAGACATGACATCTAGCAGACTTCCATCAACCTGATATAATGAATCAACACTAAAACCAAGAGTAAAGGCATATTTAACATTATTTTTCCATATATGTAACTTGCCATCGTTGAAGGTTACCTTGTAGCCTTTGTCTTCCATTGTCAAGATGGACACCAGGTTCTTTTTGAGATCAGGTACATATAATACATCTTGTGAGTGAATCGTATTACCTTGATTCAATCTAAGAGAAACATTGCCTACACCTTTCACTGGGTATTTCATGTCATCTCCAAGGACAATTTCCAGGTTAGTTTCTTTCTCTGCTAGATTATGGAGTACTTCTTTGTAACCAATGAAGTGTCTTGAGGCACCACTATTAATAAGCCAAATTCCCATTCATTCCGAAGGAGCAGAGGTAGATAGAGCAGCCAGTAGATAATATTCAGCCTGCTTGTTGTCAACGGTGTTAGATTCATTCCTGGAATTTCTAGCCTTCTTGAATGGTTGCCCTCTTCCTTGATTTCTAGCATTTCGTTTACCTTTGTTGTTTAATTTGTCATTCCTTTGATTGCCATCAGAGGGATGTTTGATCATCATCCCAATGTGGGTCCTTTCTATTAGGGCACTCCCTTGTATAGTGACCTACTCTATCGCAGATGTAACATCGTCATTTTCTTCCAGCCTTAGGTTTAGCGTGTCCTTTTGATTTAGTCCCAGAATTATTTATTTTCTTAGCATGAGAAGAAAAGGCAGTAGGAGGACCTTTAGGCATGGGCATTTCTTGCTCTTCTTCCCTTGTTTCTTGAATGCATCTAGCCATTAATTGTTTGAAACCAGGAATTAAATTATAGTTCAGAAGAGTAGTCCTGAACACGTACCATTTAGATGGTAATCCTCCAAGAGTTGTGAGTGCCATTTCTCTGTCAGTAATAGTTTCCCCAATAGATAGGAGATTGTTCTTGATCTTGGTGATTCTTAAGAAGTATGCTTTCATACTCTCATCTTTACCCTTCTTGATTTCCCTTAGTTTATTTCTAAGAAGCAAAACTTGATTTGCATCATTAACTTTAAATAAACTGACCAGTCTATCGTAGATTTCCTTGGAGGTGTATAGATTAGAGATGTAGGCCATGAATCGCTTGTCGATAGAGTCCCATATGATCTTCTTTGCTTCAATTTCTTTGTTCTTCCATTTGTTCCTCACAGTAGGAGGTGCATTTGATGGAGGCTCAACAATATTGCCTCTTACATGGTCTGACACTCTTGGATCTTCTAGGGTTACATTGATTGACATATTCCATCCATGATAGCCATCTTTCTTACGAAGCTTGACTTCGGGAGAGTGTTGTGGACCCCATAGTTCTTTTAGGATAGCCTCACCAATCTTCTCTTCAGTGATTGCTCTTTCTCTTGCTCGGGCTTTGTCTTCACCTCAGCTCTGATACCATGTTAAGTTATGATATCTTCTATGCTTATAACAGTTTACTTATTTTTCTTATTATATTCCATAGATTAGTAGTCACATGTACATAAAGTAAAGTGTAGATAGAACATTAAACAATCGATAGAAAACAAGCCAAGACAAGAGACACAAGATGTGGTGGCTAGCTAGGGACAAACCCCACAATGTGTGGGGAAACCCTTTGATCAAATCTTCTTTTATCTTCAATAATTCAACAGAGGGAAATAGTACAATAAATCTGATTCATATCAGCAGTATCAAACACTAGATCAGTAGCTTCAGCATTAGCGGCTTCATTATCAAACTAGGGCAGGTGATATCTCACAAACCGACCGTTGGATCGGCTTGATTGCACCACCAAAAGTTGCGGCTTCCAAAGGAGGTTCAGATGAACCTACAATGCAGTTCAGATGAAGAGATATTCTAGTCCACGTAGGTCAATCTCTACTTCTGCAGTTGCAACCTCAGTTTCAGCAGTTTTCAGCTTCAAACTAGGGCAGTTGATATCTTACAAACCGTTCGTCAGATTGACTTCATTACACCACCAAAAGTTGCGGCTTTAAGAGGAGGTTCAGATGAACCTACAACAGAGTTTAGATGAGGATATATTCTTGTCCACATAGGTAAATATTTACTTCTCCAGTTGTAGCTTCAATTTTGGTAGCGTCTAGCTTCACATGTGTGAGAGAGAGACCCTTTTCTGCGCAGTAGAGAAGAGACTCATTTCTGCGCAGTAGAGAGAGAGAGATGGGATGAGATGAGTGAGTCCAAATGAGGAAAATTCCTCCTATATTTATAGAGAACGCTGGTGTTTGAGTAGATGCAACTGTTGGGCTTCTGAGCCT
This sequence comes from Pinus taeda, assembly GCA_000404065.3. Taxonomy (NCBI): domain Eukaryota; kingdom Viridiplantae; phylum Streptophyta; class Pinopsida; order Pinales; family Pinaceae; genus Pinus; species Pinus taeda. Next base: position 22,602 of record APFE030011746.1, read on the forward strand.
ACATGAGTTGTAGGTCAGCTTGACAATAATTCCATAATCAAAATAAATTCATATCTGCATGAATACTTATCATAATCAGATTATATTTATATCAATACTACACCTCTCGACAAGATGAATCTAATAAAAATATTATTTGCATGAATAAGATGACCCACATGAAGTTTTTTCCTGGTTACCAATTTTAACACATTTGCATTCAACATCCTCAGTCGAGATCATGCCACGTGTCCTAGTGTATGAGGACCAAGTAAGCCAAGGCTGGGTAGTGAATTCTAAAGCACCTAAGGCCATCTGAACAACTAACTCTAACCACCATAGGATCATTATGAACTGTGCAGATATTACACACATATGAGTTATACCGGTGAGCTGTCCAGTATTACGAGAACATTAATCCATATTAATGATTGTATACAAAATAATATTTATATGTTCATAACCAGGTTTTGTATTAGATAATTTTTTTATATGTATTATGTTATTTTTAAATTTATAAGAAATGGTTGTTACAAATGGTATCAGAGCTCAGGTTCATACATCGAGACTCTCTGGGATATATATATATATATATATACGTGAAGAAAATGTGTTGTTTGTATAAAAATATATATAATAATTAACTACATAAATGTATGTGTGAACACATAAAATATAATAATAAAAGAAAAGTCATAATGCAGAGGAGCTATGGACCACCCGAATCGCCTGGAACGATGTATGTGAATGCCAATCTAGATATTTGGATACAGCTAGGTGAGAAATCCCAACAAGCTAATGCAATGTTACTCAAAAATTTTTAGCAACTACATGCTGAAATGGAAAATTTAAAAACAAATAATGAGTGGCACCCAAACCCCAATGTAGAAGACGGGGAGAAGACCCCGATAGCTGAACATGAAGAAGAAAATACTGAGTCAACTGAAAAACATGGGGAAGACGAAGAAGAATGTTTAGACAATGTCTCTGACTAGATCAAAACCAAAAGATAGAAATATGAATTACAAGGAGAATTTAAAAAAATTAAGCCCTCACTCTTTGAAGGAGAATCTGAAGACGTAACAGAGACCTGGTTAATCAATATGGCCAAGTATTTTTAGATTTATGACTACACTGATAAATTGAAGGCACGATTGGTAGTTTATCAGCTAAGGGGAAAGACTACCCTTTTGTGGGAAGAAATCAAGATAGTAAGAAAATTTTATGAAGAGCAAGTTACATGGAATGAGTTTCAAAAACATTTCAAAGACAGGTATCTAACTGAATGTTATTATGACGAAAAAGAAAAGGAATATTAGGAGTTAAGGCTGGGATCCTTAACCATGAATGAATATGTGACACAATTCACATCCTTGCTATGCTACGTGCCTTACATGCAAGAAAAAAATGCCACAATTCAATGCTTCATCAACAACTTACCTAGCTTTATGAAGCAAAAACTAGAATTTGACTACCCCAAGACAATGGACGATGTTGTGCGGAAAGCCCGCATTTGCTATTAGCGAATGAAACAGAAGAAGGGAGGAACAAAAGAGGGGTTTAATAGGAAGGGTAGAAGCATAATTCCAAACAAACATAAAAAAATTGCTAGTACCAGGAATGTAGAGCAAAAACCTTTCAGCAAGTTTCTAGTTAGGAATCAACCCAAAGCTGCATATTCTAAAAATAGACCGGCAGAAGGAGTCACTAGATATGTTAATGATCAACAATCAAAATCATTGTTGTAATGTTAAATATGTGGATAACCCCATTATTACAAAATTTGTCTGCATAAGGCTAGAACATAAAAGCTATCAAATATGCAAGAAGCATCCACGGTCAGGGAAGTGGCAAGGAGCATGTTGAACATTAATGCTACTTTGGATGATCATCAAGAAAACTTTCAGCCCACTACGATCGAATGTGAATGTATGATTGCTAAGCAAATTGTCTTTTTTTTATTTGATCCAGGTGCTAGCTTAAGATATGTTAGTCCTAAGGTGGTAGACAAGTGTCAACTACAAAGTAGTAAGTTTTCAAAACCATGGCTAGTTCAGTTAGCCACAGGGACAGAAAGAAGGGTAATCACACATTGTCCCATAACAATTTCACGGCAATTTATTTATGTTGACCTTAATATACCTCCTTTGGGTTCTTATGATATTTTAATCGGGATGGAATGGTTGGAAAAATGTTGGTCCCTAGTGGATTGAAAACAGGAAATTGTAAGTTTTATTTCTGAATTAGGCCAAAGGAAGGAACTCCAAGGAATTAAAGCCAACATAAAGTTATGTGCTATTACTGCTATTCAGATAGGAAAATATCTTAGAAAATGATGTAAAGTATATGTTGTTGAGTTGGTCTTTACCGATACCAAAAATAAAATGACCTCCTTGGAAAAAATTCCTGTCATTCAGTAATTTGTTGATGTGTTTCCAGAATCCATTACAGGTTTATCACCAAAGTGTGGTATTGATTTCACTATCGAGCTCATTCTAGGTGCAGACCCTATAACCAGGGCCCCTTATCCCATGAGCATACATGAGTTAATAGGACTAAACATGCATCTTCAGGAGCTGCTAATCAAAAAGTATATCTTCCCAAGTGTGTCCCCTCGGGGAGCTCCCATACTATTTGTACGGAAAAAGGATGGGACCCTAAGATTACGCATCGATTATTGTCAATTAAACAAGTTAACCACTAAGAATAAATATCATTTACCCTGTATTGATGATCTATTTGATTAGGTGCAAGGAGCTAAAGTGCTCTTGAAAATCGACTTAAGATCTGGCTACCATGAAATAAGAATAAAAGAGGAGGACATTTACAAGACAACATTCCGTACTCGTTATGGTCATTACAAATTTATGGTGTTGCCATTTGGCCTAAAAAATGCCCCATTCACCTTTATGAGTCTGATGCATTGATCCGGATTTAAACAGGAACGCAAAAAATTACAGAGATAACCATATACACAAAGATGCAGCGGAAATGATACTTCATTTCATTAATGGAAAATACTGAAACATGCTTACAATCAGAAATGGAAATAAACTAGCTAGGGCGATGGTAGCTTATCTCTGAGAAGAGATGTGATGGCTACATGTCTCTGAACTATCTTACAATGAGGCTCGAAGGCCTATTTATTGTTGAGAAACAATGAAAAACCCTTAACATTCCAAAACCTAACCCTAGGAGATGAAATGCCAAACTGTGGGCCCCGTTTGGGGGTCAGTTGGTACATCAACTTCCCAGGGTCGTAACTTTAGCATATGATCTCCGCTTGACGCGTACAATAGCTCATTAGAAAGATCTATTCAAGCACTATCATTGTTGGAGCAGGCAACATCAGTCCATTCCATGGACCCATGTTGCCCCCCGATTCCCCAAAAAACGTCGTTTAGGGCCTCAAAACGGCTCCGGAAGTTCAGGACCCGAAAAACTGCTAAAAATAGTAAGTTGTGCTACAATTAAGGAAACTGAAAATGCTGAGAAAGACAATGGTGGGGGTCCAGGTGAACTTGGCAGGTGGCCACCAATATCCACCTGGATCACTGCCTCTACTGCTTCCAAACGAGCAGTAAGAACTCTGAGTTCTTCTCGTAATGCTTCATCTACCATTCTACGAGCACCTCGGCCTCGTCCTCGTCTACCTACGTCCATTTTTTTTCAATCTACTCAACTCAATGCTCTGATACCACTCTGGTGTAACCCGGCCCAATGGCCCACACTTTACACGCTAGAAAGGGTATACGTGTCAATAAAAATCTTCAGTTGCCCTATGTAGTGATCATCTGCGGGATTTTTACGTTAAGGTTGGTGGCTGGAGTTACTACTCGCACTAAATGCACTGTCCTCCCGCCTCGAACCTGCCTTTGCTCGCTCTTCGTGCCAAAACCCTGGTCCTTGTGGTTGTTCTAGATTATTCTTCCAATTCATTCGCGCTGAGAGTTCTTGGTTGAGGGTTTCTTGGGTTCCCTCTGTGGAACGTTGTCTGCTCTGTTAAGTTTGGTATTTGTAACCTGCTGCAAATGAAAATCCTCGAACTCTTCTCTGCTCGGCTTGCTTGTTACTATAAGGAAAATGCTGTTCGGAAATGGTTATTGTTTGGCTCTGAACCGTGGTTCGAAATTGGTAAGCTTAACTGTTCATTCTCCTTATGCATGCGCGTGTTCTGTAGGATATTTCCAACGTTTGTTTGCTGGTTGTAACTTATTGATGATATGCGAGTGCGTCTTCGTAATTTAGCCAGGGTTTTATGGTCGATTCTGGATGTTTGCTGTGATTTTGTTGCAATTCTTGAACTCTTATTGTTCCTTGCTCGAATGTGGTTCAATCTTCTCATTCACTGTTGTTCTGGGTTCTCACTATGCGGCACTGGTATTTGTCCTGAGTACAGGACCACTCTGGTGTTCGTTCGTCGTTGGAAACAGGTATTACCTCATGTCCTTGCTTCAATTTTGCTCGACTTCTGTTATTGTGACTTACCCTCTTGGCTCCTCTGGTCTACAGTCGTTCAACTCCTTCGGGACGTCGCTATGGTTGATTCTGGCTTCGTTCACTCAGGTATTTACTTGTCTGTTCATTTTCCACACACATTTGCACACTTGCTTGTAGGTTTTTCTCTCCGCCTTGTTCGTGACACAGTTGTTCTGTTGGTTGCAGGTCGTTGTTGGCAACCTGGGTGTGCGAATCCTCCAGTCTTTAATTTATACAGTCCGTTTGTCTTTGATAGGCCTAAATCCCAAATATCTTGGTTGTATTTTGCACGATAGGTGCCCACGGTCACTATAGGGTTGTTCAGGGTTCTTTGGTCATTGAATGAAGTTTGTTGTAGCTATGTCCTTTTCGGTCACTTGCTGTGTCGAGTTTGAAATATGAAAGTTGTCGATATTTGTTTTGGTTAAACCCTAGTCCAGGGTTTTCTGGCTTATAATGTTATTCCAGCCATGCATCTTGTTATTACGCTATTTATAATAATGTACTTTTTTTTACATAAGATTGTTCTGGTTTTGACAATAGTTAAATTTATCGACGGTTCTTCGATTTTCTGGAAATGAAACTTATGAAAAATATGCAGCAATGTTACCTGTGTTTATGGTTTCTTTCCGCCTCTGTTCTGTGGTTTCTCTTTTGGTTTCTAATACGGGTCGTGGCTGACTCCTGTGTGCAAATTCTCTTTCTCGGACTTCTGGAGATTGTGTTTCCTGGTCCTTGTTTGACCATGTGCGAAAAATGCATCCAATAATTGTATGCTTGTATTAAGTATGTGACTGTATATTACACAGACATCGTCCAATGCTTATTGGCTGACTGTATGTTCGTGTTAGAATATATATAATAGCATATCAACAGACATTCTTGGTGTGATATTTTATCAAACTGTAAAGAAAAGCTTATGTTAGGCAAACAGTAGGAAAATTATACAGATGGACAATAGTTTTGAATGCTTATGGCTTGATTGTCTTTATTTCTCTTCTTCTGTAATTGACTGCACTCCTCTCTGTTACATTTTGGTTTTTTTTTAGATCCCTCTATTTCAGTTGATTTTTTCATATAATCAAACTCTCATGAAATATGGTTACAAAAATCCTATTATCGTTAATAACTATATTTGCTTGACATTACAAGATTTGGATGAACAGTTTGTCCTTACTCTCCTAATTCAACATACTATTTCCTAGTGTCAGATCAATTAACCTTCCCATCATTTAATTAATCAAATAACTTGTTTTATTAGTCTTTAAAAAAATTGGGATACGGTTGTTACACTAAAATAGCCAATGCGTGCAAGGAATTAAAATTTCTCCGCTGAAGTGTAGATGATAATAGAGTGTAACATCAATTGTAAACTAGTTTTGAGTGTACATGTATTGCACGTTGTAAGTGATCAATCCTTGGGAATTGCAAAATCAATTTGGAGGAAATTCCTATCTTTTCGGGGCAAATTTCCTTAGGATTTGTGCAAGGAAATAAGAGGATTGGTGCAAAAATAATTGGCTAGGTCTTGGCCAAGTTTTGTCATTGAGCAAAGGGAATAATTATTATTTCGCATATTGAGCTTAGAGTTGGAGCTATCAATTGTAATAGTTTCTCTATTCAACTGATTAATGAAAAAGGCTTGAGGGCTTCTTTTCCCAGTTGGGTTCCCTTAGAAATCACTGTGTATTTGTGGTTTTTCTTGTTACATGTCTATTAGATCAACAACAAGAAAATGAAGGAACAACAAAAGCTTTTGCCTTCCTCATCTCCGTAATGGGCCCGGCAAAGAACAGACCTTCAGTCACAAAGTTTGTTAAAAGATTGGAAGACATTCCTGAAATCTCACTTCCTCCTGCCCTTCCCCATAGAGCAGCACTATCTCTGGCGGAGCGAGGATTAGTGGGGAAATTTACGGGATTATGGCTAGCACCCAAAACTATGCAAAAATGGGTAGAAAGGAATTGGACCATGTCAATAGATGGAAAAATTTCAATTAGGTTTTTTGGAAGAGGATATTACACCTTTCACTTTGAAACCGACGATCAAGACCTGATTTTCAGGAATGAACCTTACTTTATGGACACAAGGGGTTTGTATCTAAACAAGTGGATGCTGGTTTTCGACCTAGAAAAGGATGTCCCTAATGCCGTCCCCATCTGGGTTAGATTGCCACACCTTCCCTTTCACTATTGGGGGGATGATTCAATCAAAGCCATAGGAAATGCAGTTGGGAAATATATAGACATATACAAGCCAAAGGAAAATATGCATGCATGTGCTAAAATCTATGCAGAAGTGGATTTGGGGAAAGGGCTCCTAGAAGTTATCAAAATCAAAGTGGACCAGTGGACGTGCATACAATAGTTGGATTATGAACAAATTCCTTTCAAATGCAAGGTATGTCACGAATATGGTCATTTTGTAAATAGATGTATAAAAAAAAAAAAAAAAAAATTGAAAATGAAAAGAGTGAAGAACCGGAAAACAAATGGGAATAGGTCAAAAGAAATAAGAAAATCAACAAACAAAGAAATCTATCTTCCTTGCAACCCCCCACATCCTCCGATCACCATCACACATCACCCAAAGAAGATAATAATCCCCTTGCTAGCCTTAATCCTTTTGAGCCTCTGGATCCTTCAGCCCCCTCATCCCCTGGCCCACGATCTAGATCCCCACAACATACCCCCAACCCCGCGTCATCCCCTCTGGCATCAAACTCTCACACCCCTCCCTTGCGCTTAATAAACAAAATTCTAACTAGATAACAATCAAAGGAAGCACCCCCAAACATAGAATACTAAAAAAAGTAGGAAGAAAGACAAACAAAGAACTTAGGGATGAAGCAGTAGCAAAGGAAATGGAATTAGGAATGCATCAACCTATCGAAAGCTTCTTAGGAAGGAATACAAGAAACAATGAACAGAACCACCAAAGAGGGAAAGGAGCCATGCACCACCCAACAAGTAAATAATGATAGTGGTCTCCTGAAATTGCAGAGGAATGAGATCATTTGTCAAAGGAAATGCCACAAGAGACATTCTGGCAAAAAAAAACCCAGATATCCTTATGATTCAGGAAACAAAGACAAACAATCAAGAAACTGAAAATATAAAAAAATAAAAAATAAAAAAACAAAAATTATGAAGGGGAAGCAATACAGGCAATAGGAGCGTCTGGAGGTATTTGCACAATATGGAAAAAACAAATATGGGAGTTAATAAAATACAAAAAAGACCAACATTGGATCCAAACAGACCTAATGCAAACCAGTGCAAAACAAAGGTACAATGTTATAAATATATATGGCCCAAATCACTACAAGGAAAAAGAGTAATGTTGGGCCAGCATAAAAGAAGCTCTAAAAGAAATACAAGCTGGGAAAATAATTCTAGGGGGAGATTTAAATTTGGTAAGAAGTATAGAAGAAACGTTTAAAGGAATATACCATACTGACCCATCCAATGATATTCTAGAAGAAATAATGGAACAACACAATTTAATAGACATCCCGCCTAACAACAGGAAATACACTTGGAGCAATAAAGGAGTGGGCAAAAGCAACATAAAAGAGAGGCTGGATAGAATTTTGATACAAGAAAACATGGTAGCAGTGCACAACTCCATAAAATAAAAAATTATACACACCACAGCATTTGACCATAAACCAATGACAATAGTCATGGGCAATATGGAAAATTAGGGACCGCTCCCATTCAGATACAGCTTAATTTGGGACAACAACACAAAAATTAGCGAAACAGCCAAGGAAGCATGGGAGCCAAGAGTAACAGGATCACCACAATATATCTGGGAAACAAAATTAAAAACTGCAAGAACCAAACTAAAGGAATGGGTAAGAGCAAAAGAAATCAGAAACGAAAAGAAAAAGAATTACAACAGAAAATGGAAAGCATGCAAATTGAAAAAAGAAAACAGAGAAGAAGGCAAGAAAGATTACCTTAGAGAGAAGGAAATGTTCTGGGAAATATATAGGGAAAATATGAAAGAAGAGGAAGAGGTAAGACTAAAATCTAGAAGTGAGTGACTCAAGACAGGGGACAAAAACACATCCTTTTTCCACAATACAATGAAAATAAGAAAAGCAAGAAATCAAATAGAAAAAATTCAAGTCGAAAGCCAAGAGGTCAGAGGTGTGGAGGAACTAAAAAAAGTAGCCTATCAGCAGTTTAAAAACTTACTATCATCTAGTGGAGAAATTGTTGAGAGTGATGATTTCTTGAAACACACAAAACAAAAAAAAAAAAAAAAAAAAAAAAAAATGCTGCAATGTGCAAGTATCCCATAGAAGAAGAGGTAGTGGCAGTTATATGGAGCCTGTATCTAGACAAAGCCCCTGGGCCATATGGTTTCACAATAGCATTCTACATATCTCACTAGCATATCATCATAAAGGATTTCTTAAGAATGGTGAAGAATGTCTTAAAAAAAAAAATAGGAGGCAACACAAAATCCTCCTATCTTGCTCTAATCCCAAAGGAAGAAAAACCCTCAATGCCAATTCTCCTCCCGATTTCATATGAGAAACTTCTTATTCTCAATTGAAATCTTAGAAACATGAGCTCTTTTTGTGCCCCCTTTCCCATGTGTTGCCTAAAATCCTTTCAGTTCAGGACCCTTCTGAATAAGGGTGATAATTCCTAACTATTTAGCAACGCCCCCATCCGGTTGGTTACTAGGTCGAGCCAAAACATCCACACTAGATTGGACAAGTTAGCTCTCCTTGATATCTTCATCTTCATATTCTAAGAGTTGAGGATCCAAAAAATGCCATCCTTTGACATATTGGGTTGCCTCCTTTTTCATATCTTCTTCTTCATCTTCTAAGAGTTGAGGATCGAAAACTACAAACCTTTGACATAATGGACTGCCTCTTTTCTTTCTTTTTATTCTTAGCTTGTGGACATGTGTTCTGCAAATGACCATTGAAAGTTGTTGTGTTTCAATATTATGTGGTATGATAGCCCTTTTCTAAGACCTATCTCCACACATATTCTAGCAAAAGTGAACACCACACATATTCTAGCAAAAGCGAAGACTTCTTTCTCTAATCTTTCTAGGTATTTTTTTTAATTTTCTCAAAGTGTTTCCAATATCTTCATGGGCTTGCTGATGTTAGAAGGGAAGAGGGAGGTTTCACTGGCATGATTGAGACCATAGATGTGGCATCAAACTATGGAAACCAAGGGGTGATTATGTCGAGGATCACTTTAGAACCCAATGGTGTAATATAGAAAGTTTGTCAACATTTTTACATGTAGGCTCAATATTCTCAATTTATATTAGTATGTTCAATTTATAAGGCATAAAGAATTTGTAAACATTTATATGCGGGCTAAATTAACTAATAGGAAAAGGTTAAAAGTATGTCAAGGATCACATTACAACCCAATGGTGTAATGTAGAAATTTTGTCAACATTTTTACATGTAGGCTCAATATGCTCAATTTATATTAATATGTTCAATTCATAAGGCATAAAGAATTTGTAAACATTTATATGCAGGCTAAATTAACTAATAAGAAACGGTTAAAGGTAATATAAATCCCAATATGGGGCGGATGTCGTAGTGTCTGTAAAAAGCTAAAAAAATAAAATTCAATTTGTTAGATTGTAATTTTTTTTTATTAATAAAATTACAAATAATATTTTAAATAAAAGAAAGTCATAATATACATACCACATTAAAATATATAACATATAAGTAGTAGCTATAACGTAAAATCCATTTTACCTAATAGATTAAAATAATGATTGTGTAATATATATAAATTTAATTAGTAAGCATATTAAAACTTTAATGCTTACGATAAACTTAAAATATAAAAATAAATTTAACCGAGGATATTCACACCCACTTTACTATAGATATTATTAACTTGTAAATAGACTTTGTTACAAAACCATGGGCATATACCATGGCTCATCAATACTACATACTAAAAAACCATCTCTCATTTCAAAATCAAAATATTTTATAAATATTTTATTTCAATTTAATTTATAACATTTTGTTAGTTAAATCTAAAAGAAAAAAATTATAACTAATTGTGTGATATATCTAAACCCTCTATCCCATTAAACCACATAGGATATAAATAGTAGCTATAAATTAAAATCCATTTTACAATATAAATTAAAATAATAATTTTGTAACCATATTTAAATTTCATTAATAAGCACATAAAAACTTAATACTTACAATATAACAAACTTTTTAACCATGGATACTCATCCCACTTTACCATGAATATTATTAATTTGTAAATGGACTTTGTTACAATACCATGGGCCAATACCATGGCTCATCAATACCACATGCCCAAAAGCCATCTCTTATTTCACAATCCAAATATTTTATAACTATAAGCCTATTTTCCACTCCATTATGGTTAAAGGATTCTTATTTCAACTTAACTTAGTTTCTATCTTGAATGCATTCATTTCCATCCTTTTGTGCCTGTCTAGACAACCTGTGGCCCCCAACCTTTTGTCTTCATGTATATCATTTCTCCATGCTAGTGTGCATCATGTCACTCATCATTAAGATTGGATCTTTAAATTTGCACCAAACGTTCTTTTGTCTTCATGTATATCATTTCTCCATGCTAGTGTGCATCATGTCACTCATAAAGACTGGATCTTTTTTATTGTACCAAACGTTTCTCCATCTTTTTGTTTTTACCAAACGTTTCTCCTTATATTCCGATGACAGATAACACTTACAGACTCTAGTCTGTGCGAGTGACTGATACTTTAATCACACTGAGCATGAACTGTAGGCACAATCTAGAATCACTTTTATGAAGAAGAGGAGAAGAGAATTTTGACTAATTTCTCAATGACTAGAACAAATTATACTGAATTTTATAAGGGACACAACCACTCATTTATAATATTCATATCCGGCGTCCCGCTATTACATGACCGGTGAGTGTCGGTTAAAAGTAAAGATTTAGGTGCAAGTGGACAACTTGCATTATCTCAACTGTTAAAGTCTTTCGACATATGGGGACATAATCAAACACACTATTACATGCCCACTATTGCTTCTTATTTAAGTTGAGGGTCCACTGCTTCATGTGCGAGAAGGTCTACCACGCAGTTGAGGTATTCGGGCTTATGTTTGATGCCAAATTCATAACTGTCTAACCAGGGTGCCCATCGCATGATGCAGACATTAATATCAACAAGTTCACGGTTTTCTTTTATCATGCCCAACATGATTTTGAGATTGGTTAAGACGAAGAATTTAACAGGTTTTAAATAAAGCCTGAAATGAGATATACTTTTCTTGACTGCAAGTACTTCTTTATCGCTTAAAGGATAATTGAGTTCATCTCCATGAAAGGTTCCTGAGGTTTAGCCACAAATCTCTTTAGTTTCATTTATTCGTTCAAGAAGAACGTCTCCCCATGCATAATTTGATGCATCTATTTCAAGGACATAAAGTCCTTCAACTGTCAGGAGCTTGAGAGGAGGAAGGTTCGGGACTTTCTCCTTGATGGATTTCACCGCCTCGGTCGTGGCTTGATTCCATGGGATTGGTGACTTCTTTAATCTTTGTTGCAGGACAACTGGATCTTGGGCTTGTACTTTATAGAAACGTCTGATATAATTCAGACTACCTAGGAATCGTTGCAGCTAAGTCTTGTCTAGGATTTTCTCTAGAAAATTTTGCAGGTTTAGAAGAACATGATCTTGCAGTGCGATACTACCATTAGCAATCTTCAAACCTAAGAAACTTACATCTGTTACTCCAATCTCAATCTTGGATTTTGACAAAGCTAAGTCACGTTTAACACAATTCTCACAAAATATTTGGAGATGTTTATGATGTTCTTGGATATTCTTGGAACAGACAAGTAAATCATCTATGTAGATAATTAACCAATCTACGCCACATAAAACATCTTCCATTCTTTTTTAAAATTCACTAGGAGCATTCTTTAAACCGAAAGGCATTACCTTCCATTGATACTGTCCATGTGGGACAATGATGGCCATTTTATAATTATGTTTAGCAACTATTCCAATTTGGTAGAAACCTAATTTAAGATTGAACTTGATGAAGATGTTACATCCTTTCAATTTTTGGAGAAGCGCTACATGATTTCGCAGAGGATATGCCATATTTTTTAGCATTGAATTTAAGGGCTTTTAGTTGATCATGATGCGTGGTTGTCCTCTTTTGATCTTTGAATGCTTGTTGACATAGAATGCTCGACACACCCATGGGCTCTTAGTTGGTTCGATTGGGCCCTTGTCTAAGAGATCTATAATCTCTTTCTATCAGTAATCCAACTCAGTTGGACTCATCAAAGCAGTCAATGCTTTATGTGGTCTAATCTGTATATCATCTGCATATGGTATATCGATCACATACTTTTCTCGTGCCCATAAAGCATTGGGGATATCCGAAGTACATTGTTGGATATTCTTTTCAGAAATTTATTTCAAATAATATTGACGATAAGTTGTGGCGAAAGAAATGATTCTTGCTTTTTCTGGACTTAAGCAGGGTTGGGATGTTCTAGTTTTTGCTTGTGAGGGACGAAGAATGTACAAGAAGTTTTGAGAGGAATATGTACAGACTTGCGAGAAATAGTCATGGAAAATATGAGTTGTTGGGAGTCAATAGAAATGGGAGAACAATGGGTAAAGAATTCAGAACCTAACATAATGTTTGTCGGGATGTCATTAAGTTCGAGGAATGTACATTGAACTCGATGGTCTTGGATGGACACAGGGAAATCAATTACTTGATGTGGGAGAGAAAACATTGAACCAGTAATGCTGGCACTGCCCTCCATTGATTTCTCCCAGTAGAAAGGGGGAAAAGAAAGATGGCGAGCTAAATTAAGTTGAGCACCCGAATCAAGTAAACAATCTAAGGAATATGGTTTACAATTAAGGGGACAAAAGGTAAGAGGAATATATAATTTATGTTGACTGGCGAGAGAGAGAGACTTAGCAAGATAAAAAGCAGACAAATTAGGTGAATTAGGCTATTGGGCATAATTTGGTGTCGGCGAGATAGGGGAAGATTGTTTTGGACTGTCTAGAGCCCTAGTTGCTAGATGGTCGAAATCACCATCAAATGATTCAACGACTTCTTTCTCGTGTTGGTGCATTGTGCTTTGAGCATCTGGATTTCTGTGAAAAGGGATCTAATCTTTGATTCCTTGTCATGGTTTTGCATATGCATGGATGTGCAGGAAGCATGCTTGAAAAGTTGTCGCTCTGGATACTTGGCTGGATGGTCAGCGTATAACTCAGCCAGATGCCACTAGGAGGCAAAAAAATAGGCTATCTCCTCCTTTTGTTTGGTCGTCATCTCGCTGGATGACTAAAGTTCTGAATGGTTTAAAGTGGTCATTGCGGCCTCGATTATTTTGATCTCATCATGAATGTTCATGCGAAGATTTATCTTCCATGGTAGTGTTTGCTCGAGCTTTTGCCTCAAGTCTGCAAGCTGCTTGTTAGGCATAGAAAACATACAAAAGTAGTAGGACTGCAAACTATCTTCATGGTCTGAACTTCCATGGAAATCGAGAACGAGGTTTCCATCTTCTTCTTTTTCCTCGGAATCATCCTCTGTATAATAAATTTCTCCAGTAGGGCCTTCATCATAATCACAGTGGAACGGATCCCACATAGTAGGTTCTAAGGTATATGTGAATAGAGTTGCTAGCTTTGGCTTCTATGCTTCTTGTGGACATTTGTTTGCCCAATGACCTTCCTTATTGAAAATAAAACATCAGACTAATTTATCCGGAGTCTTTTCGTATCGAAGGAATGGTCGTTTATTCTGGAAAGGCTTCTTTCCAGACTGATATGGCTTCTTGTAAGCTTCTGGCTGAAACTTACTTTGAGGACCAATGTTTCTTGTGTGGATCTTTGGATTTACAAGAGCATTTGGGGTCATGATTGAAGGGTCCCTTACCCCAGTTGGGAATCTGGCCAACTGTTGTGCAAATCTTATTTGAAAATATTTTCTCTTACTTGAAGTCAGTGATAACATGTTTAACTAAACAATTTTCTTCAATGACTTTATTGATGTGGCCATGGACCATTACTAAGGTCATGCTTGACAGAGAAAGATGTTTGTCTTAAAAATATTTGTTGATAGCAGTGAGAAGAACACCAGGTATACTCTGGATATACCTCTTGAGGTATCTTGTATTAGCATTGGAATTGCATCAGATGAGCCAAACCTGCATTTGACAAAAATAATCTTCCATAAGACGAAGATTGCCTCACTTGTTAGACATAAACAATTCATTGTAATGGTCTAGATCTTCATTAATTGTAAGGTTGACAAATTGTGCACGTAGAGAAATGAGCAACTGAACAATAGGATCATTATGGCCAAGGATGGTTTCTTGGGCTTTTTTGGAGGCGTAATGCCACCATGTATGTGCTAAGCCACAAAATCCATTGATAATGAGCTATGCAATGCTACGAAGAGAAAGGGTAGGGTCATCAATCTATTTTTTCTTTGCCCAGTTATTGAGAATACTAATTGCATTCTCCATTTCGTTCTTAGGCTGGAAATTTGGAAAAAAAATGGGTTCTTGCAGCATAGCTTGGATGGTCGCACTCATAGTTGAAACTCCAGTCATTGTTACTAATATGGGACAGGATGTTTCACCAACTTGGGTAATCCGCAAAGGGAGGCCTGGTTCTTGCTTTACATAAACAAGGCACTGATTTACTTGTTCCTTTGAAAGGGTAGGACCCTTTTCTTGCCCCTGTTGCAAGAAGGATGCTATGACCGAAGTAGTTACCTCAATCGATTCTTCTTCGATTGTTTGAATCCCAAACTTCCACATAGGTAGCTTATGACTAGCTACGCTAAAGTTGAAAGTGCACCTAAGCCTGTTCTTTGGATTATCTGTAAACATAGTCGACTTTGATTGTTTGTCCAAAATAGAATAGTCAGGGATCTAAACCTTAGATCCTAACTTCTTGATGATTGGGGTAGTTATGGCCAAAACCTAAGATATAGCTGGTAGCCTTTGGTCTAGCTTTATGGTTGCTGTAAGGATTGATATGTCAGCTATCTTATGATCTAACAATTCTAATCTTGCTAAAATATTCTCACACTTTTCCTTTGCTTCAGAGCCTACTTGTTTAACCTTAACAACGTCACTGTGAAAATCATCAATGTTCTTTGACTCAAGGTTGAGCTAGAGATTTTCATAGTTAAGTTGTGCAGTGTTAGTACTAGACGCAGTGGCTGCTGGTACTATGGCGTAAGGGATGAATTCCCTTTTCCTTTGACCATCATCATCAAACTGTTAGAAAGATATATAAGGCAGGGTCCTTCCAGGAGTGTAGGATTCTTCTCCCGTGCTAACTTTGACAATGTTAGTTATTTCTTCTCGAGGTAGCCGAGTGAGCATGAGAATGTGAGGTCTTTCTGGCCTAGTAGCAGTACTAAGCTTTTGTATCAGCTAATTGCAGGCAGGACACTGTTGGTGCTGACCTTGGTGTTCTGTAGTAAGCTCTATTGAAAAGATTGTGGGATGGTTTTGGACCATCTCTGCAACCTTCTCTCGAAAGGTTGTTTGAACTTGGGTCAGTAACCGGATTGGGTAGCAGCATTAAAGGGAATTGGGTGTGCTTTGGCAATCTTCTCGTTGTCTTTCAGTAAGGCTAATTGGTGGTACTGTTCATATTTAGCTTCCCAAAGTTCAGGATATTGGATTTCAGTCCATTCAAATGTAATAAGAGTTGTAGATTTACTGGAATCAGATTCCACCTGACTTATAAGTTGCGAAGTATGATAGGTATGGTGTTGTAGTGGGGGCATGCTACCATTATCAAAGAGAACAAAAGTCAAAGTTTTGAGCTGAATTATTTTAGATAGGTGTTTCATGTCAAAACCTTGGGGATGAATATAAGCTTGAAGAAGGTCATAGATGTAAGGGTCATCTAATGACACATAATACTTGGGATAGACAATACCAAAGGTAAGGCCATCAGGCATAGGGCTGACAAAGCCTCCTATTATGGCATCAGCGAGTTGGTTATGCTGAGTATCTATCACAACGGAAAGGCTATTAATATTCATGGATGGTTGAATGAGAGCGTCCAAGCCAAAATGGATTTTGTGTAGATGGCAATATTTGAAATCTTGGGATTTTGCTGAGTCGATCTATGTCTTTTCAAGCAGGTGGATTTCGGCGGGTTCATCTTGAGATGTAAAACTTACGTCAACAAAATCAAGCTGAATCTAAGAAGAGGCAAAATATTTATAAAAGGGCATGTTATATACTTGAGCAGGTAAAATTGGTAGGATTTGCCAGTTTGGGTCTCGGTCGGTTTTAGAAACAGAAATACTAGAAGCAAAAGTCGAAGCTTCTCTATAAGAACACTTTCAGCCTGGGAGAAAAACCAGAGGAGATTGTGCTTCAATCTCTACCTGGTTTATTGTTGATAAATTTGAATTCATTTTGGTGTACACCTAAATGCCTTGCCTTCCACCTACAACAAATGGACTACGCTCTTTTGCCTGCAACTTAAACTCAGTGATTCTTGGGGCATGATACGGGTCCGCTACAACAAGAGAAGATGCAACTATATCAAACTAAACAAATAGAGAAACAAACCAACTTGGCTCTAATACCACCGGATCTTTACATTTGCACAAAACATTGCTCCTTCCCCTAAAAGTACATAGGATGTCTTCTTACAGGAAGTGGTGGAGCTCTAAGTTTCTAGAATGAAGCCTTCCCAAGATGATTAGTTTGACCTAGGATGTCATGAGTTGGCTTAGGGTCAATAATTGAGGAGGTTTCCCAACTTCTCTCATCCTTGAGACTTATCGAGATGCATCCTCACACACTTAGGAATGACATATATAATAAGACTATCTCATACGCAGAGGGGAGGCAAAAATAATTAAAATATCTTCTTGTTGTAACAACCTTAGGTTGATTTTCAATGTAAATTTAGACAAATGTCATTGGTTTAAAAAAAGATAAACAAAAATATCTGATTCACTCATTCAAAAAAAACCTATTAACCTAAATATCAATAACATTAAATTTTAAAAATAAAATAATAAATATAAATTTATCTTATTTTATAAAAAAAACCCTAACACTATTGATAAATAAATTTCTAATTTCATAGAATCTAAATTTATTAAATACACAACCCACTTAACAATTAATTAAAAATTGAAATGACTTCATTACAACATTATATTTAATGAATATACTTTTGTGCAATTCCTCTTAATTCTTTCCCATAATCCCTCTTGACCTCAAACATAGATCTATTTTGGTTATGAATACAAATAATATACCTTTTATAAAAAATAATCCAATATACTATGAGCAAAGTGGCTCCAAACATTGTGGGCCATGAGATGCGTAAAGACACGTTGCTGTCACCAGGTTTTGTTAGAAATATGCTCTGCATGCAATGAAAATTTTATAAAGTTTTTGTTAATGATGTATAGAATGGATGGTTGAGAGGATTTAATTATAATTTTTTCACTCAAGATCCAGTTGAATAATATAGTCACTATATATAGACACTACTGACAAAAGAATATGTACAGCTAAGCCAGACTTAATTACCACTTTTTGTTTGAATACTAGAAAATTTTAGAAAGCCAGATTCAATGCTGGAAGAGGTTAATTTCCCAAAAGTGTAATGGAGTTGCAAACATTTAAGCCTAAATCCTCTGCTGCGCCAGCGATGAGTTGAAATTTCCAAAATGGATGTTGCACAAAATTGTGGATCTGGAAGATATTAATAATTCTATGGCCTGATAATTAAACCAGAAATTAATCTTCAAATAATGAGAATCATATAGATGTTAGCGGAAATGAGCCTAACCATTTAGAATACAAACCCATGCATTTCTGAACATATTTTCGTAATTTCGTAAGAGTAAAAATAATATATTACAGATTTGGGTAATTACAGAAGCAGCAGTCCGTTACAGGGATTATACAGATCACGCATAGATTCCCATAAACAGCTCCCTGATTTTCAAGACTTCCAATTACAGAGGAATAAGTCCGTTACAGGGATTATCCAGATCACGCATCGATTCCCATAAACAGCTCCCTGATTTTCAAGACTTCCAAAAAGATTACAGGACCTGCAGAGAAAACCTTTAACACTCCGTTGACGTAAATCTTTCATTATCGCCCTCCGCCCTGAAGCCACTGACAGCAGGAAAAGTAGGGCAAAGGCCATCCAGGAGCTCGCCATTACTGAGACTGCGCTCTTCTGCGATTGGCCGCAGTGTTTTCTCCAAGGGCCGCCGTCTTCCCACACACACTCTCCGAGGAGGGGCGATTTCTAGCCACTTCCTATCAGTTGTTACCGTCATCTTCGGAATCGCCATTACCAGATTCACTTTGCAGGGAGAATACAATCTTGAAACGAAAACCCTAACGACCACCAAATCCTAAGGACAGCACCTGGGCAAACTGCAATCCGAGACGAATTAGAGTGCTTTAGTAAAGTGAAAATCTGTTGCAAGCCAGAGGAGCTAAATCAGATACGAATTATGAGTGTGTGTTATGGTATGGATTTAAAGGGCAGATGGGTTGCTTCCGTTGAACTCTTCTCCAAAACTCCTTCCTACGCAGTTTCGCTGGATCTTGGATGCCGCGTGGGCACCTCTAGAAGCTTCTCAGGAATATTCCTACCCACCGCAAAGAACAGGCAGCAGGCGTGTTCGGAACGTCAAGTGTGTTGTCCTTTTCAGTAGGATATATGTGATAAATTTGATGTGTTCGCTTCAACAGATTCGGCTCATGTGGATCCAAAACAGATTTGGAACGTGAAAAACGATGCCCTTTTACACGTTGCTGCATTGTGATGCAAATGCCAATTGTGTGGTTGGTTTTGTTCAACCGTGCAGCTTTATGATTAGACTCCCAAAATGTCAAAAACTGTAAACACCTCCATCTCCAATTGTTTTATTCCACGCCCTTGCTTTATCACACAACTTTATTTTCTTTTCGTATTAATGATTTGACCCTAATCTTTTCTGCATTTGTCTTTTATGATGAATGTCTTCACAACATTAATGTTGTTGTCTTACATCCCCTCTATAGAGGGTTGGGTGAAGATGTTATCAAGGAGTGGTGGAAAAATCCCTCCACCCATTGCAAGCACATTCATGTAGAAGGTAGGGGTATTAACCTATAATAATATTAGGACATAATATTTATAGGAAAAAAATTTTGTTCTCTTAAAACTAAAGGGCAAATGAAAGGTTATTATCAACGTGTCCAAGTTAAAGGTGGATGATGTTTAGATTCCTACGTATTAGCGAAAAATTAGAATACTTTTGCGGTAAAATTGTATTAGAATATTTTTGAGGTGAAATTGTATTTCTAATTTGTGGATATTTTTTGTACCGTGGTTCAAAGGGATTTTTTCAAAGTTTTACTCATTCCCATTTTATTTAGAGATGGTTTTTTTTTTTAATATTTTATAGTGATATTTTAATCAATTAAATTTAAGAAAAGGGATTATTTTAAAAATATTAATTTTAAAAGAAAATATTTTATTATTATTTGGATTTTTCTATATATTAAAAGATATCATATGTATGTGGTTTTATTATAAGTGATGTAATTAGTATAAATTCTAACACATTACTGTAACATGTGAGATGATACATGCTAATTATTCAATATAGTGTTTAGTAATGCTAGCAAGAAATTTTCCAATTGTTTTTTATTCTTTCAAAAAAAATTAGTCCAAAATAACTTGATTGTCTCTTTTGGATTGTTAGACTCTTTAATGGAGAACTTTACTCTAGATATTACATTAAATATATTAGAGTTGAAAGTGGAGTAATCTATTATTGTGAGTGTTGTGCAAGATATTTGGATGTTTATGGTAGCAAATGTTATTATTATATATGGATGATTAACTCTTCACTGATCATCACTAGTCAATGCTTACAAGTATCATCCTCCATGGATGATTGTTAGGGTTTCCCTTGGTGGCTAATTGTTGATGAATTGCACCTTAGTACGTCTTGTACTCTTTTCTAGCAATTACTAAACTTTGCATTGCATACTAACTACGCTCTTACTAGACTTGGGTGTTTTATATGGTTGGGTGGACTCTTTTTGGAATAATCATTGATTATATATTTACATAGTTTGAGAGGTGTAATATGATGAATACATCTCTGATGACTTCTTATGAGTAATATTTAGATGATATGATGTCAATATAATTAGAAACATTATGATGTGTTGATACTTTAGTGTAGTTGATACAATATGATGTGTTGATACTTTAGTCTAATTGATAGGATATGGTACTCTCCACTTACCATCTCCTTATACTTGCTTCTATTAAGGGTTGAGTATGATGAAGCTAGGCACCGATTCAATTACCTAGTTTTTTTTATAGGGACTAATATTTTCTAATTAATCAATGATATCATTAAAGGTTTTTTATAATAGTTTCATTATAAAAGCGCCAACGCCAAACCTAAAAGTACTTAACATATGCCACAACAAGAGCACCCATGACGAGTCAAAGATCTTGTTTATGCCCCCTCCCCATGATAGCCCCAACTCGAATCAAAGTGCTTCTTTGGCTCATGGAGTCTCACAATCATGCTACTGTTGTGCCCTCCTACAACACCATGAACACAGAAACCTTAGAGAGCATTTTCGAAACTTCTATATATACATATGCATTGTTAACTAAGACGTTTGAGATTTATTATATATATATATAGATAGATAAATATTTAATTTAATTAAATTAATGTTAAATCTCAAACGTATTTTCTTAATTAACGTTTAATTTTACATTTTTAATTGAATTGAGATCCTCCTAATCAGGGGTTAAATTTGACGGGTGACCCTACCTGTCAAGGAATTTTTTTATGACGTTTTTATTTTTACACTGTGCATCATATGACTTTTAAAATTTATTTGTACAAGTTTTATCTAATTTCAAATTGTACAATAAAAGAAAAATAGTTGTGGAATAATTTTCAAACCAAAAACATAACGTGCATGATTTCTTGGTTGGATACAACGACCCTTTTGGTGGCTCGCCCAACAACCGACTTTGCAGACAAGAAGTTGTGTTCAATCTCATTTCGGACAAAACCCAACAGTCTAATGCTATTTACTGCACAAACCGTTGTTGAAAGTCTAGTCCAATTTTTTACAACAAATACAAAACAAAGCTAAATTTTTTACATAACCCACTACCCAAAATTCAGCTGGTTTAATATCCCACCAAAGACAAATAGATTCAATGCATCAAGCTCTACTGAAATTTCAAACATATAAAAGTCCAGTCCAATTTTTTACAACAAATACAAAACAAAGCTCAATTTTTTACATAACCCACTACTCAGAATTCAGTTGGTTTAATATCCCTCTAAAGGAAAATAGATTCAATGCATCAAGCTCTACTGAAATTTCAAATATGGCATTGATAAACATCTAAATGGCAGTATGGCAATGGCATGGATAATTATCCAAAGCATAGCGATAAATCCTTTTCTCTGATCTTTCTATATGCAACTAAGAAAATACTTGACATTTTGCAGAGCATAAAGCATGTCAGTCATCAAGTGTTCCTCGACATCCAACACCACCATAGGAAAGAGATAACTGAAAGGACATTAGAATCACAAAATACATCATGAATCACTTCAAGAAATTACAAGAAATTACCAGCTATAAAAGTGTAGTTTTTATTTGTACAGAGAGGGAGGGATTTCAAAAACCTGGCAACGCAATCTCTCGCGGGTTAGTA
>APFE030011765.1:0-15343 GCA_000404065.3 Pinus taeda
TTTTCTTGTTTGGAATTCAACTACTATTGAGGAAGAGTAGCATTGTTGTGGAATTTATGCTCATGATGATGAAATTTTCTAGTTTATGAGGTATTATGTGTGAAGCAAGCCAAACTTGTCTCGCTTCACTAAAATTCACCCAAGCTTCATTCCTTAACCAATTTGATTGATTCAAAATGTATACTTTTGTTGGAAATGATACTGAGAGGGGGGGTGAATCAGTGTTATCAAATTCTTTTCAATATGCCTTCCTTAATTTATTGATCATTAACTTGTATATAATAATGAGCATGAAACAAGAAAAATAGATAGTCACACCAAAGAACAACCAAATATAAGGTGGAAACCCAATGTGGGTGAAAAACGCAACCTGTTGCAATATGTCATCTACTTAATTTCAACAATAGAAACTTCTTTTACAATGATTTTGTTACTAGGTGCAGTCCTTTAACCAAGTACGTAGCAGCAACCTGCAGAGAGCTACAACTACTCTCTCGTTTTCCCCCAGTCTCTCCTGGAAGGGAGATAACAACCCCTTTGCTCCTTTTTACCTTCTTTAAGGACCACGTTTCATTAATTTTCAAACTGGATCCATGAACATCAAATAATCATCAAGTACATGAAAATCACCCAATCTCCTTATACAATGAACCAATGAATCACCCAACTCTTCAGAATATTGTAAACAGAAAAGTAATACCAGAAATCTAAACCCAGAACTCTGCTCCAATAGATAAAAGACAATCAACAATTGTTTCAAGATAAGACCGCAACTTCACCAACAGGCTCCTGCGTATATCCGCAGTTCTTCTGAGACTGAACTGCATAGATCCGCACTGGTTGTTCTTCTGCTCTGCGAACTTTTCTTCAGATCCGCACCTTTACTTCTGACTTACTGCGTACACCTGCACTGTGCCTTCTTCTCGCCTGCGTACCTCGCACTTTGCCCTTTTCTGTGCTGCGTGCGCCCCGCACTGTGCCTTCTCCTGCGCTGCGTACCCCGCACTGCACCTTTGGCTTTGCACCGTACTCCCGCACTGAGCCTTTTACTAAGCTGCGTACCTCCGCACTGCACCTATGGATCGCCTGTGGACTTCTGATTAGGGCCAAATTTACAGTCCTCCAATGTGCCATAGTCAGTCAGATCCATAGATCTGTTCATGCGCCCGAGAGATCACGACATGTCAATAGATTCACCTTAAGTTATCTCCTTGATTTAGATCTAGCTATTAAAAACCAATCACCCAAAATTCAGATCTTAGATATTCAAATTTCAAGTGTCTGGCAAAGAGATCTCCTTTCCTTTTATAGGAAAGCCCCTTTCAATACCATGCATCCAAAACCATAATAACACAATACCATGAACCAATACTTGGAATCAACTTTTGGATGCAATACCATGACAAAAAACCATTTGATCAAAAACTGTCGGGCTAATACCATGAACCATTCATGAAGATTCCCACGTGCACACGCTTTTATGCATTGGAGAGAGTGAAACTGGGGTCCGCACCTTCTGAACGTATCACCTGCATACATGCATGCACTCCTTGGTCTGCGTACCTGCGGGTCCGTGGCTTCTTCTAGGATTACCTGCGGGTACCTTAATTTCCATGATTTTGAGTGCCTGAACTGAGATCAGCTACAAGAGTGAGTTGCCATCAATTACAACACCTGTACCATAGAGACAAACCAGAATCATAATGCCAACAATCTCCCCCTTTGGACTTGATGGCAACCTCAAGATCCTCAATGGCATTCTCCCCCTTTGACATCAAGGGCAAAGGGTTATTCTCCCCCTGAGAACATGCTTAAGTCTTTGCTCTACTAAGACTGCTCCCCCTGACCAGATCCATAATTCTCCATAAATTTCTTCAAGAAGAACCATAATCTACCATGACCACGAAAGAGATAGAGACATATTGCAACCATGATCAGATCAGTATCCACGATCTCCTTTTGTGCTACCATAATGCCAACAATGCATTATATTTGCTCCCCCTGAACCGGTGCCATTAATCTACACCCAATCCATAAACCATCCAATGTACGCGTATCCCACATATAAACCTCGCGTACAATCAACAGATGAGTTTTAACAACAAGATGATGCATCAACTACCCCCAGCTTTTTCCTGAGGTATTCAAAGGTCTCCCTGGGCAAAGGTTTGGTGAGAATATCAACAACTTGTTCCTTAGAAGGAACATACTCCAACTTGACCTTTTGTTCAGTCACTTGTTCCCTGAGAAAGTGATACTTGATCGGTATGTGCTTTGTCTTTGAATGCATGACTGGGTTCTTTGAAATGTTGATTGCACTTGTATTATCTCATAAGATGGAGATAGGTGGTGTACAAGTGATTTGAAAGTCCTGCAAGGTCTGCATCATCCAAAGGAGTTGAGTGCAGTAAGATGCAGCAGCTACATATTCCACTTCAGCTATAGATAAAGCAATCAAACTCTGTTTCTTGTTGAACCAAGATACTAATATGGAACCCATAAAGAATGCACCACCACTTGTGCTCTTTCTGTCATCCACGCTTCGAGCCCAATCTGCATCTGTATAAGCATGAAGAGTGAGATCTGTATCTCTAGGATACCATAAGCCATAGTTTTGAGTTCCTTGAAGATACTTGAAAATTCTCTTTATTGCCTGAAGATGAGTTTCCTTAGGATTTGCCTGAAATCTTCCAACTATTCCCACTGCATGCATGATGTCTGGTTGTGTACCTGTCAAATAAAGTAGACTTCCAATCATGGATCTATAGGTTGGCTGGTGCACTGCTGCTAATTCATCATTTGCACTGAGACTGCATCCTGTAACCATAGGAGTACATACTGGTTTTGAATCTTCCATGCCATACTTCTTCAGAATCTGCTTGAGGTACTTGGTTTGAGACAAGAAGATACCGCCTTCATTTTGTTGGATTTGAAATCCAAGAAAGTATGTCAGTTCTCCAAGCAAAGACATTTCGAATTCTTTCTGCATCACCACGGCAAAGCTTTGACTCATAGCTTCTTCATTGCTGCCAAAGATAATATCATCTACATACACAACAAGTATTAGCAATTTGTCATTTTTAATTTTTATATAGAGATTGCTATCTGCTGATCCTTTTGAAAGTCCTTGTTGATGAAGATATTTGTCCAAACGATAGTACCAAGCCCTTGGAGCCTGTTTAAGACCATAGAGAGCCTTTTTAAATCTGCATACAAGATTTGGGTCATTCCCAAGAATGAACCCATCTGGTTGCTCAATGTACACTTCTTCTAAGTCTCCATTCAGAAAAGATGATTTCACGTCCATTTGAAATACTTTGAACTTCTGAAAGCTTGAGACAGCAAGGAACATTTGGATGGCCTCAAGTCTAGCAACATGAGCAAAAGTTTCTTCAAAGTCTATTCCTTCTTGTTGAGCATACCCTTTACAAACAAGTCTGGCCTTGTTTCTAATAACTTCCCCATTTTCATTCAACTTGTTCTTGAAGATACATTTTGTTCCTATGCCATTCTTATCTTTTGGTCTAGGGACCTGTTAGCCTCCTACTACAGCAGGTTACTCATATTTCATGATTGACATTTTTACAGGCCAAATATGTCATACTTTGCATGCTGCAATGCTCCATATTTTCTAACAGACACCTAAGAAGGAGGCCATCAAAGTGTGCTAGTCTAAGTTCAACTGATGTATCCCAATTTTGAAGAGATTTCATTTTTGTCAAATTTTTAGCTAAAGGGAGGTCCAAACAGCTTAATCTTGTTCTCCCTAGGTTTCAATTTCCTGTTTTAGAATATAGAGAATGAATAATCTGTCCAAACAGCTCAATCTTGGCAGATTCTTAGATAGGTAGAGAATCAAAGGAGCCCAACTGCTTAATCTGGGTCCTTGGAAGAAATAAGGGTAGTTTGTAGATACGAGGATAGAAAAAGAAAAAGTTGAAAAGCTGGGTCTGCAAGTCTAAGTTCACCCAAACTAAAAGAAGAAAAAATGATAGGTAAGTAGGCTGGGTAGGTAATTTTGAGGTTGCAAAATGTTGATTTGTGATCAACTCCAAATTTTCAAGTGTTATATTTATCCAGATCACAGTTAGCAGGCAATTCCCATTTGAAGGACTTCAAGCGAGGCATGACTAACTTCCCCTTCTTCCTCTTCCCTAAATCATTTACTAACTTCCCCTAAAAGAGGTCAAGATCTACTTGATATCTCTTAGTTTCATCATTTTCCATATCATTTGCCTTGGTAAAGATCTGCTTTACTCAAGGAGGGTCCATATTTTCTCTACAATGTTCTATCCCCCCTTTAAAGCATAATTTATCTGAGACTTAGCGCTTTCTTGTCATTTTCATATTAACTCCTGAAATTATTATGTAAATCCCTATCTATTTCCCTTCCCCCTACTAAAACTATGTTAATAATTCCCCTATGTAAATATCCCCTCCCTTTGGTTGAAACATAACCATAAATATCCCCTTGGGAATTACTAAGTTCACCTGGATCTTAGTAAGAACCCTTATCCCTGCATAAGTTTCCCCTCCGAGGTGTTTGGACTCCTTCCAAAACACACAAAAACCCTCACCAAACCATACCGCACCCCGTCCATTGCATTTTTGGGATTTATTAATATTTGATTAATAAATAACCAACACGCTAAAACAAATTAGTCTTTAACCTAAGTCCAAAACCCACCCGCGGCTACAAAAATTAAACTTTATCGCGCGTGTTGTTTCACTAAAACCCGTGCATCTTCTCCTCCTGTCCACCGTCGGATCAGCCCTCCCAGATCCGAGGGCCCTTATTCATATCGCGCGCCCTCTTGTGATGGTTTGTTAGCACCTGATGTCCGACGGTTTTACCGTCGTACACCGGGACAGCTGGCGGCATCCCATTGCATCAAGCTACCCCTGACAAATACCACCTCCATACCAAAGGCGGTCCGATGCAAACCAAAAACCACCCTCTCCTTGCGTAACGTGGACGCCGCGTCACCCTGCCACATCGCCTCCACCTCACCCATCACCTGCCTTCACCCTGCCACCATGTCCTTGCCACGTCACCCTACCGTACTGCCATGTCATCATGCTGACGTCACATCCATACAAGGGGGTCCCACTGCTGACGTCATGTGGACGTCATCCGCCGTACCGCTGACGTCAGCAGCTAAAAAAAAAATGTGCAAGTGCAAAAATCAAGCTTCGGAGCCCCGGATCGAATTTCTGAGGCAGTTTTTGATGCGTGATTAGCGCTAATCGCACATCGCTACGAGAAATGGGCCATATTGGGGAATCTTTAGGGAATCTTTTGATTCCTCAGCCATATTTGCGCCGAAAAGGGCAGAAAGGGCCCGATTTTTCATATTTCAACGTTTCAGAAGACAGAGAGAGACCTGGTTCAGACATTAAAGAGTATCAGAGCAGATGTGAAGCCAAAAACCATGTCAAAGAGTATCGATGTTGCGGCAAAGTGTATCAGTGAAAATATTCTCAGGGCTCGAGATGAATGAAGCATTAAAAGAAAACCTTGAAAGTCAAGAAGCAGTTAAGGAACCATTCAAATCTCACCAACATAAATGACTGCACATTAAAACTCACATCAGATCAGTGGACCAGAACTCAATACACAGTTATTACAAAACCACTGCACCAGGTCACCAAAGACACCACATCAACTCACTTTTGATCCAGCTGCCTCTGGTGCAGCCCAAAGAAGACTTACTTGTATTTAATTCCAGCATAAGTTAGGTTTTAGAAAGATTTCCCACAGACCTGTTTAGGTCAGTTGTAATAAATACTTTTAGATATTTTACCTATATATACCACCCTGAAAAATGTAATAGGGGTTGGTTGGTCTTTGTTGGTTTGATTTTCTACTCGAGCAGAGACTCGCACTGTATATGTGATAATTTCTATAATCAAAGATTGCTTGAGAGTTCAGAGAATGAACTGTGCACTGTGTTTAATTGGTTGAAGAGTAATTGTGGAATTATTGTGCTTCTACATTGTTCAATAAGTGTTCCTTAACTTTGTTTAGTTTTCTATGTTATTTTTATCATCTATGTTCCACCATCTAAAATTACAGAAAGGAAGAATAGTTTAGGATTTGCTTGGCAGCACCCTATGCTCAATTTCTGTGATTTCTACATGTTTTCATCAGGAATAGTTATGAATAAGCATACTTAAATGATCATGTTTACACTATTTGTTTCACATATGAATGTTAGTTAGGATTTCTTAACTGCTCCTAGAGAACCATTCATTCACTTCCCTTCTCTGTTAGCTGATGAAATATTCTTAATTTCCTTTCATCTCTGACTTTCATCCCATCTTTTCAGCAATTGGTATTGTTTCATGTGTAGCTATCCTGCTCTATAATCCTCTTGTGTCCAAGAAAATGCAATAGCAAGCCTTAATCCGTGACTCCATGCCCAATGGTTTGAAACTTATCACACTATCCTTTGACTCTCTACTTGAATGCAACTTCCTTCCATTCAAACTCCATCCAAACTTAAACAAAACCCATTGAACCCAATAGCTAGCCTAAAATCATCATCAACAAAGCTAAATCATTAAGAGAGAGCCCTCTCTGATTGCAGGTGGGCTAGAACCTGCAATCCAAATATTGGTTTGTGGTTACCTCGACTGTATCCCTTTAGGAGCTTAGGGACAACCTGAGTGATAACATAATGGCGACTCCGCTGGGGAATTTCTCAGATAATCTCACAAAACTAGTCCGAAGCTCTGCAGAGAAAGAAACTGACCTTTAAAAGTCTCCGTGGACATGTGTTCTTAGAAAAATTCCCAAAAAACAGGTTAGAAGTTGGCTCCTAAAAAGCAAACGCATCATACAAGATCAAATCCTGATCCAAATCCCCCAACTTTTTTTGAAAATCCAAATCTAATCTCTAAGACCCTTAGGAAACGATAGCAACAAGAAGACTTCACTGCTTCTAGTCCGGAAACAGTTCAACCAAGATGTGTTCTGACCCCTGTCAAAGTTCTATTTCGTTCAACCCCAATTTCCCCTTGCTCATCATCCACTTACCCAAGCAGCTCTTCTACACCTCCATCCTTTACTCATACTACCATTACTACTCCTATTACCCCGGTTTTTCGTGTTATCCCAGTTGCCCCAGTTTATCCACTTATCCCTGTCAACACGGCTAACAGATATGCACCTTTACACCTGCCTGCTAATCTCGGGGCTATGCCTCAGGATTACCAGACAAAAATAACATATTTTGATGGCATAAGTGCCTGCACAGCCCTTCAGCATACAGAGAAAATGTAGGACTACTTTGAGATCTATGAGATTGACGATGATAGCGTGAGAATGAAAATTTTTGTTCAAAGTCTAACTGGCGACGTTAGGACTTGGTTTAAATCACTCCCAGCCAATTCCATAGGAGACCCAAAAGCCTTATACTAGTTTTTTATCAACAGATGGGAGAAAAAGAAAGATCCCTGCATATACTATCTAAATATGACAACATCAAAAGAGGCCCTCAGGAGACTGTCTTGGACTATTGTGCAAGATTTAACAATGTTTATAATTCAATACCACAGAACTTGAGAACCCCACCTGATCTTGCCCTGTACAAATTCCCTAATGGTTTTGATGCTGAAATGGCTTATCAGTTAAGGGAAAGAGCCCCTCAAATCCTTGCAGAAATACAAAACGTTGCAGTTAGTGTGGAGGCAAATCTAATTGCCAAAACAAACAGAGCCAGAACTGAGAGAAGAACCACCTTCAAGGAAGAACCCTCAGCCTTCGACCAGAAGCTAGATGCTATTACCACTGGAATCCATAGGCTGGGAGACAGAGTAGAGAATGTTGAGAGGAAAACATCATGGGAAGGACAACAACCCAATGCCATAAAGAACCCAAATTTCAGAAAAACTCAAAATCCAAACGCTGGAAGGGCTAGTCCCGACCATGATATTAGGCCTCCTTTCCAAGAAAACTATGTAGAAGCATCCACATCCAGTGAGCCAACAGAGGAGACTCACATGAACTTGATATATTCAAAAAATGAGCAACAAATTTTTCTGTGTTGAGAAGACCAGGACTACCAAGATGTGAATCAATTTCAGACTAAGTCCGGTGAGTCTTTTGATTTTAAACAAGGTTATGATACTGCTGCATATGAGGTACACAAACAATACAAGTTGAGAACAAGGACCATGGAGGTCCCTACACCTAGCAGAACAAAAGAGAGCAAACAACCCAACAAAATCAAAGGCAAGGTGATCATAACAGAACCAGCTGATAGGACTATCCCAAACCCGCATCAAGTAACTGTAGAGGACATGACAGACGTGAAGCCTTCTATTGACCAACCTCTGCCTCCCTCTTCCTCAAAAGAAGACGGGAGCATCATTCCTAAAAATCTTCCCAAAGAAAACATACCACAAGCTGTCATTCATCATAATGCTAACATTCAAAAAGAAAACATAGAAAATAATCTTGACAAGGAAGAATCTACTACTGCTAATGCAAGGATTCCATTGGAGAAACCATTTAACTTAGAAGCCGAGATTGGAAAATTTAAAATATCCATCCCCCTCTCTGAACTTGCCAAGCATGATGTCTATAGGCAACAAATTCAAAGGTCACTTCAAATGCCACAGGTTAGGGATGATGTAAATGTTTTAGATGATACACCTGAGCTGTTGTTTGGTCCAGAACTTAATGGAAAATCAACATATGGATCTGGTCCACCCTTTTATGTCAGTCTGCACATACATGACAATGTCTTGCATAATGCCATGTTTGACTCAAGTGCCTCACATAACCTTATAACCAAAGCTGTAATGGAAAAGTTAAACCTTGATGTCAGAAGTCCCTACAAAGATCTATACTCCTTTGACTCAATTCAAGTCAAGTGTTTAGGCTTAATCAAAGACCTTTGTGTGTCTTTAGTCCAGTTTCCCAACAAGACAATCCTGATGGATGTAGTAGTTGCCTACATTCCAAAAAAATATGGTATGCTCCTTTCAAGATCATGGGGAGAAAAACTGCAAGGATCCCTTCAACTTGACTTCTCTTATGCCACTATATCTGTCTTTGGGAAACCAAAAAGACTGTACAGGGAAACACTGATGAAGTATGTGTAAGTAGTGAAGAGAAGCCCCGAAATTTTCCAATCTACTCAATCCATTCTAATATGGATTCTTTTATTTTATTTAATAATGACACCAATCCTCCAACTGATGAGAAGCCTTCAGCCTTAGAGCAAGAAACATGCATCAATGAGGAATCAGTTGCCAATACCCATGAAACTATCACAACATTCAAAGCAACCAGCAAACAAGAAGAACCTCCCGAAACAAAAATTGTAAGTGCTCAATCCTCAAATAACTGAAACTCTTAATACAAACCATAAACAAGAAATCACATGGTATTTAGAGTTTGATGATTCTGTCAATAAATTAGGAGCAGGGGCAGGGGTATGGATTCATAATACACATTATAATCATGCACAAGGACATGCCTATAGATTAAATTTCATATGTACTAATAACATGGCAGAGTATGAGGCTCTCCTCTTAGGCCTTAAAGTGCTCAAAGCCCTAGGAGTTGTAAAAGTGTCCATTCTAGGTGACTCTGATTTAATTGTACAACAAATGAAAGGTAACTTTGTTACCAATGACAATAGAATGAGAACTTATAGGACTGATGCCACAGAAATACTCAAGTCTTTCAATCAATCCAAGCTTGCCAAAATTTCAAGAGACCATAATATTCACACTCACAGCCTAGCAACTTTTGCTAGTACATGCAAGCTTCCCTTTGAACCAAATCACCATTTCAATGTTGAGATAAAACATAGACCCTCGGTCCCTAACAATGTTAAAGATTGTAAAGTGTTTCAAAATGATGCCCAGATTAAACATTTCCTCACTCTTGAGGGCGAATTTTCGAATACAAACGTTGACATGGATGCCATGAACGATTCCCAACAGCTAACAGAATAAAATCAGCAGGCTGTAACAGTTGCAACAGCTAAACAGATCCTTAACCCAACTGTTTTTGACAATACAAACATACAAGAGCTGAAACATATGCATTTAGAAGAAACAGCCAAAGATGAGGCTGAGTTCATTGACCTAAAAGATAACTTTTTGCCTGCTGGACTAACTCCATTAGAAGACATGTTTGATAATAATGATGTGCCCAAGAAACCAAAAATGGAGCCTATAAATGCTACTATTGAAGAACATAACATAGGAATAGCAGACAAGCCCAAAATGATTAAATTATCGAAAAACCTTCCTCTTGATCAAAAACCAAAATATGTCGATTTGTTCAAAGAATTCCAAGATGTATTTGTTTGGAGTTATGAGGACTTGAAGTCCTATGACACCTCAGTAATTCAACACACCATTCCCTTAAAACCAAATCAAAAACCGTTCAAACAAAAACTTAGAAGAATTAACCCCCTGCTTCTTCCTCTCATTGAAAAAGAAATAAAGATAATGTTTGAAGCAGGTATCATTGCACCCATCAGATTCTCTGAATGGGTATCCAATCTAGTTCCCACAAGGAAGAAATCAGGAGAGATCAGACTGTGTGTAGACTTGAGAAATTTAAACAGGTCTCTCTAAAAGACCATTATCCTTTGCCCAAAATGGACCATATCCTACAAAGAGTACTGGGGTCATCTAGAATTTCTTTACTAGATGGATTTTCAGGGTTTAATCAGATACTTGTTCACCCGGATGACCAAGACAAGACAGCCTTTACCACACCGTGGGGAACATTTAAGTATGTTAAAATGCCTTTCGGGCTAAAGAACACTACCTTTCAAAGGGCAATGGATATTGCATTTGCCAAGGAGATACATGATTTCCTTGTTGTTTACCTTGATGAACTAACTCCTTTCTCCAAATCTGACCAAGAGCACCTTAAGCATCTAAGGCAAATTTTCATGACATGCAGGAAATATGGCATTTCCTTGAATCCTAAGAAGTCCATGTTTACCCTTGAGGAAGGCAAGCTTTTAGGCCATATCATATCCAAAGATGGGATTAGAATTGGTCCTAAAAGAATTCAAGCTATCCTCCAAATCCCATATCCAAGAAACATAAAAGAGCTGCAAGCATTCCTTGGAAAGATCAATTTCCTAAGAAGATTTATCCCAAACCTAGCCGAGCTAATAAGGTTGTTGAACAATATGTTAAAAAAGGTTGCCAAGGTAAAATGGTCTCTAGAAACCAAGCAAGATTTTGAGAGTATCAAAACTGCCTTGACTCAAACGCCTGTCCTCACTAGTCTGCAATTCAACAAAGACTTTATCATTTTTTCTTTTGCATCTGAGCACACCATAGCCGCTGTCCTTTTGCAAAAGGATGATGAAGGTAATGAAAAGCCAGTTGCTTTCTTCAGCCGAGATTTAAGAGATGCACCCTTGAAATATCAGATCATGGAAAAGCAAGATTATGCCCTGGTTAAGGCCATCAAAGACTTCAGAATTTACATCTTATACTCCCATGTAATTGCCTATGTCCCAAACTCTGTTGTAAAAGACATATTAACTCAAGAGGGACTAGAAGGCAAAAGAGGCAAGTGGATTACCAACATTCTTGAATACGACATTGAGATAAAACCTACCAAGCTGATAAAAGGGCGAGGTTTAGCCAAACTAATGTCCGAAACAAATTTCCAAGCCTTAGACATTAATCAACTGGACAATGAACCAGAGCTAACGACTCCACAGATCAGTGAAACCTTTTTGCAATCTGCATGGTATGCTGATATTTGCTTTGTATTGTTAAACCTGTGTGCTCCCCTAGGATTGTCCAGGACCAAGAAAAGATTTTTAAGGATGAAATCATCAAAGTTTTGTGTCATAGATGGTGCCTTGTTGTGGAAAAATCATGAAGGTATATTGCTTAATTGTTTGACTATGAATGAAACTAAAAGCATCATGAAAGAATTCCATGTAGGGGACTGTGGAGGACACTTATATTAGAAGTCCACTGCTGACAAAATTCTAAGGCCTGGTTATTATTGGCCCTCTCTTTTTGCAGATGTCAAGAAATTTGTTGTTTCATGTCACAAATGCCAAATCTTTGAAGGGAAAAGAAAATTACTGCCTTTGCCCCTTAAGCCCATTTCAACCGAAACGCCTTTTCAACAATGGGGTCTCGACTTCATTGGAGAAATTCATCCCTCTTCCTCAGGCCAGCATAAGTGGATTTTAACAGCCACTAATTATTTCACTAAGTGGATTGAAGCCATCCCATATAGACTAGCTAATGACTCCACCATTATCCAATTCCTTGAGGGAAATATCCTTTCCAGATTTGGCTGCCCTAAGAAAATCATCACTGACAATGCTGCTGCCTTCAAATCCAAAAAGATGATCAACTTCTGCCATAAATTCCACATTACCCTGGGCCACTCTACAGCTTACTACCCTCAAGGTAATGGCTTGGCCGAATCATCCAACAAAAGCCTCATCAACATCATAAAGAAACTGCTGGAGGAGAACAAAAAGAACTGGCATAGGAAACTCACAAATGCTCTGTGGGCATGTTAACACCCAGTTTGTTCCCTATGAATCCCAAGGGAATACGGCCGGGGTAACCACTAACCAACCTTTGGATTATAGATCCTAGCCTATCTATAATCAGAGAGGGCTCTCTCTTTAAGTTTCAGCAACGCTTTGTGAGTATTTTAGGCTTGTTTAAAGTTTCAATTTCCTGTTTAAGACTTTGGTTGGTGAACTTTTGTTGTAAAAAGGGCATGAAGAGTGCAGAAGATGCTAATCCACTGGGCATATGGAGTCAGAAAAGTGAGATATTTCTGGTGCCTGTGATGGAGAAAGTTTTGCTGCAAGGCTAGATGCCTATTGTTAATATAATTTTCCGATTTAGTGAGAGAAACAATGGGATATGGAGTTACCGACAGTGTGATATCAATTTGAACAACAATCTCTACTTAGTAGCATAAATGAATTACCAAATAGTGACTGTGAGATATTCAGAGCTTATTGGAGCAGTTAAGAATTCCAATTTAAACTGCTGAAGGTATGCAAAACATTTATAGTGAAGATAGATTGAGATCAGGGTGCCTCCATGGACAAATCCTGAGCTATTCTTTTTCTTTCTTTCCTAGATTTAGAACAACATGTGAGAGTCATGAGTTAAAACAAATAACAGAAAAATTAATAGAGATAGAGAAACACTTATTATATCAAGCCATAGCACTAGAAACCCGTAGCTTTCAATGGTTCCAATCACAACATGCACCAGTAAGACTCAGTTCCTGTAAACTCCAAGCTTTATTTATAACATCCTTCTGAAAGTTACAGCCGAGCTCTCATTTCTTCATAAGGGAACAACAAAACTAACAACAACCCCTTGAAAGTTTGTGCGAGGGGGGATGTATACAATATGTTTTACAAAATATCTGAATGCTGAGTCATTTGATACATTAACTATGCTCACCAACTTTACAAAATATCAGATAAGAAAGTTATTGCTACTTTGAATGTAAGATAAATGGTCTTTAATACTGTCAGGCCTCTTCTTGACCTTTGGAGGAGACTGAGTCGGTTGAGCGTTTCTGCTTTAATGCTAGATGATGTGAATGATGTGTCTTTATGCTCTGTCATGCTGAAACTTTTCTCGGCCCTGCTACCTGTAGCTGTCATTGCTGCTTTTGGTGGCCGAATCATCCTGCTGAGGTGGCTCATTCCACCTTTTGGTCATAG
Source organism: Pinus taeda (assembly GCA_000404065.3). Lineage (NCBI taxonomy): Eukaryota > Viridiplantae > Streptophyta > Pinopsida > Pinales > Pinaceae > Pinus > Pinus taeda. Next base: position 13,716 of record APFE030011765.1, read on the forward strand.
TATATGCACCACACTTTCTGAATGTGATGACTTGTATATTTTGATGACAAAATTTAGATGAAACCCCTTGTTTATAATAATAACTGTATCATGGAGGTCCACCATTCCTGCATAAGCAATTGATGCCTCAAAATTGCATCCAAGGTCTCATCTGCCTCTGTGTATTTGTAAAAGTTCAGAGGCACTTCAAACAGATGGCTAATCTCATTCATAATAAAAAAACAAATTCTCTACTCTGTCATAGAGACTTTGCCCAGATGCTGGCCCTGTTGCCTGTGAGCTACTTGATCCTTGACTGATCCGATTGGTGGCAAATGTGTTCACCCTCTTTGCATAAACCTCATGTGATAGAATTTTTCCTGCACTGTTGAGTAAGCTAGGAAGACCTCTTCCCTGTAATGCTGCAAATTTGTCCATGAACCTATTTACCTATGTTTGCATGTCCTGGCTTCTTCTATCCAATGTCTGCACCAGGCTTTTTAGTGTGAGGACCCTCTTGATTAGCTGGATAGTCTCTGTCCTATTGGAGATCCCAATTGCTGCCAGCTGAGGACCTGTCCGGTTATTGAGCACATTGATCATTCTGTTGGCTATCTCAGGCATACTGCCTAGAGATGCCCTTGCTCTATGCACTTCCCTTTGTGCTTTTCCTATGAGCTCCATTTGCTCATGAATAGTTTCAATTTATTTCCATTGTTCTGTTATTGATTGGCCAATGTGGGTCCACAAAACTGTTCTGATCTCAGCCACCACTTTGTCAAGGGTGAGATCTTTCTCCAGCTCTTTTATACTTTCCTTGAGAGTTTTTATCTATCTCGCTTTCTCAGCCACATTCTGCTTTGATTTATCATACTTCTCATTCAGCTTGGCCAAATTCTCCTTGGCTCCATTCAGTTCTGTCATCTGGGCTTCGAGGGCCTAGACCTCACTCATCAATTTCTGCATGTCGAGGCTCGAAGCCTGCTCTGTAGATGGTGCTGGTGCTGGTGCTGATGTTGATGGTGCTGGTGCTGCTACTTCTGTGGGAGGAGGAGTGATCTTTGGAGGCTCCTCAAGGTTAATAACCTCTGGAGGGGGCTGAGAAGTCTGGCCTCCCTCTTTCTGTTGCAGGGTTGCCTGCAGTGCAGCCTATGTGTCTTCCAGCCTCCCTTCTGTCTGCACTAGTTGCTTGTGCAAGTGCTACCAGCAATGTAGTTATCTCTTGTTCTTGCTTCTACTGGGAAACCTCATCTGTTTGGGGATGAATGGTTGCTGGGAGATTTACCTTCTTTCTCACAGCTGCAAGGTTTGCATCTCTTATTTTTAGCATCGTTTGTATGGCCTTCGGATCCTTGGGGTCATGCCCAAGCTCTATAATTATATCTTCCAAAGACTTGATCCTGTTGTCTTTGGCCAGGGAGGATGCTTTCTCCAACTCCAGTTGGGCAGCTGTATTGTTTAGGCTGTTTTCCAGCCTTTTTGCTAACATTGCTTTGTCTGCCAATGTTGCATAGACCATTTCACCCGTTTTCTTATGAAGTTCTATTTGGTCCATAGGGTGAATGTCTTTTGCAAGAACCTCCAGGTTGGTTCTTATGTAGTCTGCAGCTGACTGTGGCTGCAGCGTGGTGGGCATGAAATGACTCATG